>JBBPBR010000343.1:508951-534174 GCA_037974775.1 Cicer pinnatifidum
ACATTTAGGTCATTTTCGTCCTCCCTAGTCTTATTCTTGTCCAATTAGGGTTTTTAATCAATCTTGTGCATCCAATAAGTTCATTTGTGTCATTGGATGAACATTTAGGTCATTTTCGTCCTCCATAGTCTTAATCTTGTCCAATTAGGGTTTTTATGCAATCTTGTGCATCCAATAGGTGTGTTTGTGTCATTGGAGGAACATTTAGGTCATTTTCGTCCTCCCTAGTCTTATTCTTGTCCAATTAGGGTTTTTAACCAATCTTGTGCATCCAATAAGTTCATTTGTGTCATTGGATGAACATTTAGGTGATTTTCGTCCTCCCTAGTCTTATTCTTGTCCAATTAGGGTTTTTTATGCAATCTTGTGCATCCAATAGGTGTGTTTGTGTCATTGGAGGAACATTTAGGTCATTTTCATCCTCCCTAGTCTTATTCTTGTCCAATTAGGGTTTTTATGCAATCTTGTGCATCCAATAAGTTCATTTGTGTCATTGGATGAACAATTTGGTCATTTTCGTCCTCCCTAGTCTTATTCTTGTCCAATTAGGGTTTTAAGCAATCTTGTGCAACCAATATGTGTGTTTGTGTCATTGGATGAACATTTAGGTCATTTTCGTCCTCCCTATGCTTATTCTTGTCCAATTAGGGTTTTTAACCAATCTTGTGCATACAATAAGTTCATTTGTGTCATTGGATGAACATTTATGTAATTTTCGTCCTCCCTAGTCTTATTCTTGTCCAATTAGGGATTTTATGCAATCTTGTGCATCCAATAGGTGTGTTTGTGTCATTGGACGAACATTTAGGTTATTTTCGTCCTCCCTAGGCTTATTCTTGTCCAATTAGGGTTTTTAACCAATCTTGTGCATCCAATAGGTGTGTTTGTGTCATTGGAGGAACATTTAGGTCATTTTCGTCCTCCCTAGTCTTATTCTTGTCCAATTAGGGTTTTTAACCAATCTTGTGCGTCCAATAAGTTCATTTGTGTCATTGGATGAACATTTAGGTCATTTTCGTCCTCCCTAGGCTTATTCTTGTCCAATTAGGGTTTTTAACTAATCTTGTGCATCCAATAAGTTCATTTGTGTCATTGGATGAACATTTAGGTCATTTTCGTCCTCCCTAGGCTTATTCTTGTCCAATTAGGGTTTTTAACCAATCTTGTGCATCCAATAAGTTCATTTGTGTCATTGGATGAACATTTAGGTCATTTTCGTCCTCCCTAGTCTTATTCTTGTCGAATTAGGGATTTTATGCAATCTTGTGCATCCAATAGGTGTGTTTGTGTCATTGGAGGAACATTTAGGTCATTTTCGTCCTCCCTAGTTTTATTCTTATCCAATTAGGGTTTCTATGCAATCTTGTGCATCCAATAGGTGTGTTTGTGTCATTGGACGAACATTTAGGTCATTTTCGTCCTCCCTAGGCTTATTCTTGTCCAATTAGGGTTTTTAACCAATCTTGTGCATCCAATAAGTTCATTTGTGTCATTGGATGAAAATTTAGGTCATTTTCGTCCTCCCTAGTCTTATTCTTGTCCAATTAGGGTTTTAAGCAATCTTGTGCATCCAATATGTGGGTTTGTGTCATTGGACGAACATTTAGGTCATTTTCGTCCTCCCTATGCTTATTCTTGTCCAATTAGGGTTTTTAACCAATCTTGTGCATCCAATAAGTTCATTTGTGTCATTGGATGAACATTTAGGTCATTTTCGTCCTCCCTAGTCTTATTCTTGTCCAATTAGGGTTTTTATGCAATCTTGTGCATCCAATAGGTGTGTTTGTGTCATTGGACGAACATTTAGGTCATTTTCGTCCTCCCTAGGCTTATTCTTGTCCAATTAGGGTTTTTAACCAATCTTGTGCATCCAATAGGTGTGTTTGTGTCATTGGAGGTACATTTAGGTCATTTTCGTCCTCCCTATGCTTATTCTTGTCCAATTAGGGTTTTTATGCAATCTTGTGCATCCAATAGGTGTATTTGTGTCATTGGACGAACATTTAGGTCATTTTCGTCGTCCCTAGGCTTATTCTTGTCCAATTATGGTTTTTAACCAACCTTGTGCATCCAATAAGTTCATTTGTGTCATTGGATGAACATTTAGGTCATTTTCGTCCTCCCTAGTCTTATTCTTGTCCAATTAGGGTTTTTATGCAATCTTGTGCATCCAATAGGTGTGTTTGTGTCATTGGACGAACATTTAGGTCATTTTCGTCCTCCCTAGGCTTATTCTTGTCCAATTAGGGTTTTTAACCAATCTTGTGCATCCAATAGGTGTGTTTGTGTCATTGGACGAACATTTAGGTCATTTTCGTCCTCCCTAGGCTTATTCTTGTCCGATTAGGGTTTTTAACCAATCTTGTGCATTCAAAAAGTTCATTTGTGTCATTGGATGAGCATTTAGGTCATTTTCGTCCTCCCTAGTCTTATTCTTGTCCAATTAGGGTTTTTATGCAATCTTGTGCATCCAATAGGTGTGTTTGTGTCATTGGACGAACATTTAGGTCATTTTCGTCCTCCCTAGGCTTATTCTTGTCCAATTAGGGTTTTTAACCAATCTTGTGCATCCAATAAGTTCATTTGTGTCATTGGATGATCATTTAGGTCATTTTTGTCCTCCCTAGTCTTATTCTTGTCGAATTAGGGTTTTTATGCAATCTTGTGTATCCAATAGGTGTGTTTGTGTCATTGGAGGAACATTTAGGTCATTTTTGTCCTCCCTAGTCTTATTCTTGTCCAATTAGGGTTTTTATGTAATCTTGTGCATCCAATAGGTGTGTTTGTGTCATTGGAAGAACATTTAGGTCATTTTCGTCCTCCATAGGCTTATTCTTGTCCGATTAGGGTTTTTAACCAATCTTGTGCCTTCAATAAGTTCATTTGTGTCATTGGATGAACATTTAGGTCATTTTCGTCCTCCTTAGTCTTATTCTTGTCCAATTAGGGTTTTAAGCAATCTTGTGCATCCAATATGTGGGTTTGTGTCATTGGATGAACGTTTAGGTCATTTTCGTCCTCCCTATGCTTATTCTTGTCCAATTAGGGTTTTTAACCAATCTTGTGCATCCAATAAGTTCATTTGTGTCATTGGATGAACATTTAGGTCATTTTCGTCCTCCCTAGTCTTATTCTTGTCCAATTAGGGTTTTTATGCAATCTTGTGCATCCAATAGGTGTGTTTGTGTCATTGGAGGAACATTTAGGTCTTTTTCGTCCTCCATAGTCTTATTCTTGTCCAATTAGGGTTTTAACCAATCTTGTGCATCCAATATGTGGGTTTGTGTCATTGGATGAACATTTAGGTCATTTTCGTCCTCCCTATGCTTATTCTTGTCCAATTAGGGTTTTTAACCAATCTTGTGCATCCAATAAGTTCATTTGTGTCATTGGATGAACATTTAGGTCATTTTCGTCCTCCCTAGGCTTATTCTTGTCCAATTAGGGTTTTTAACCAATCTTGTGCATCCAATAAGTTCATTTGTGTCATTGGATGAACATTTAGGTCATTTTCGTCCTCCCTAGTCTTAGTCTTGTCCAATTAGGGTTTTAAGCAATCTTGTGCATCCAATATGTGTGTTTGTGTCATTGGATGAACATTTAGGTCATTTTCGTCCTCCCTAGGCTTATTCTTGTCCAATTTGGGTTTTTAACCAATCTTGTGCATACAATAAGTTCATTTGTGTCATTGGATGAACATTTAGGTCAATTTCGTCCTCCCTAGTCTTATTCTTGTCCAATTAGGGTTTTTATGCAATCTTGTGCATCGAATAAGTTCATTTGTGTCATTGGATGAACATTTAGGTCATTTTCGTCCTCCCTAGGCTTATTCTTGTCCAATTAGGGTTTTTAACCAATCTTGTGCATCCAATAAGTTCATTTGTGTCATTGGATGAACATTTAGGTCATTTTCGTCCTCCCTAGGCTTATTCTTGTCCAATTAGGGTTTTTAACCAATCTTGTGCATCCAATAAGTTCATTTGTGTCATTGGATGAACATTTTGGTCATTTTCGTCCTCCCTAGGCTTATTCTTTTCCAATTAGGGTTTTGATGCAATCTTGTGCATCCAATAGGTGTGTTTGTGTCCTTGGACGAACATTTAGGTCATTTTCGTCCTCCCTAGTCTTATTCTTGTCCAATTAGGGTTTTTATGCAATCTTGTGCATCCAATAGGTGTGTTTGTGTCATTGGAGGAACATTTAGGTCATTTTCGTCCTCCCTAGTCTTATTCTTGTCCAATTAGGGTTTTTATGCAATCTTGTGCATCCAATAGGTGTGTTTGTGTCATTGGACGAACATTTAGGTCATTTTCGTCCTCCCTAGGCTTATTCTTGTCCGATTAGGGTTTTTAACCAATCTTGTGTATTCAATAAGTTCATTTGTGTCATTGGATGAACATTTAGGTCATTTTCGTCCTCCCTAGTCTTATTCTTGTTCAATTATGGTTTTTAAGCAATCTTGTGCATCCAATAGGTGTGTTTGTGTCATTGGAGGAACATTTAGGTCATTTTCGTCCTCCCTAGTCTTATTCTTGTCCAATTAGGGTTTTTATTCAATCTTGTGCATCCAATAGGTGTGTTTGTGTCATTGGAAGAACATTTAGGTCATTTTCGTCCTCCCTAGGCTAATTCTTGTCCGATTAGGGTTTTAACCAATCTTGTGCCTTCAATAAGTTCATTTGTGTCATTGGATGAACATTTAGGTCATTTTCGTCCTCCCTAGGCTTATTCTTGTCCAATTAGGGTTTTTAACCAATCTTGTGCATCCAATAAGTTCATTTGTGTCATTGGATGAACATTTAGGTCATTTTCGTCCTCCCTAGTCTTATTCTTGTCCAATTAGGGTTTTTATGCAATCTTGTGCATCCAATAGGTGTGTTTGTGTCATTGGAGGAACATTTAGGTCATTTTCGTCCTCCCTGGTCTTATTCTTGTCCAATTAGGGTTTTTAACCAATCTTGTGCATCCAATAGGTGTGTTTGTGTCATTGGACGAACATTTAGGTCATTTTCGTCCTCCCAAGTCTTATTCTTGTCCGATTATGGTTTTTATGCAATCTTGTGCATCCAATAAGTTCATTTGTGTCATTGGATGAACATTCAGGTCATTTTCGTCCTCCCTAGTCTTATTCTTGTCCAATTAGGGTTTTATGCAATCTTGTGCATCCAATATGTGGGTTTGTGTCATTGGACGAACATTTAGGTCATTTTCGTTCTCCCTATGCTTATTCTTGTCCAATTAGGGTTTTTAACCAATCTTGTGCATCCAATAAGTTCATTTGTGTCATTGGATGAACATTTAGGTCATTTTCGTCCTCCCTAGTCTTATTCTTGTCCAATTAGGGTTTTTATGCAATCTTGTGCATCCAATAGGTGTGTTTGTGTCATTGGACGAACATTTAGGTCATTTTCGTCCTCCCTGGGCTTATTCTTGTCCAATTAGGGTTTTTATCCAATCTTGTGCATCCAATAAGTTCATTTGTGTCATTGGATGAACATTTAGGTCATTTTCGTCCTCCCTAGGCTTGTTCTTGTCCAATTAGGGTTTTTATGCAATCTTGTGCATCCTATAGGTGTGTTTGTGTCATTGGACGAACATTTATGTCATTTTCGTCCTGCCTAGGCTTATTCTTGTCCAATTAGGGTTTTAAACAATCTTGTGCATCCAATATGTGTGTTTGTGTCATTGGATGAACATTTAGGTAATTTTCGTCCTCCCTATGCTTATTCTTGTCCAATTAGGGTTTTTAACCAATCTTGTGCATCCAATAAGTTCATTTGTGTCATTGGATGAACATTTAGGTCATTTTCGTCCTCCCTAGTCTTATTCTTGTCCAATTAGGGTTTTTATGCAATCTTGTGCATCCAATAGGTGTGTTTGTGTCATTGGAGGAACATTTAGGTCATTTTCGTCCTCCCTAGTCTTATTCTTGTCCAATTAGGGTTTTTATGCAATCTTGTGCATCCAATAGGTGTGTTTGTGTCATTGGACGAAATTTTTGGTCATTTTCGTCCTCCCTAGTCTTATTCTTGTCCAATTAGGGTTTTAAGCAATCTTGTGCATCCAATATGTGTGTTTGTGTCATTGGATGAACATTTAGGTAATTTTCGTCCTCCCTATGCTTATTCTTGTCCAATTAGGGTTTTTAACCAATCTTGTGCATACGATAAGTTCATTTGTGTCATTGGATGAACATTTAGGTCATTTTCGTCCTCCCTAGTCTTATTCTTGTCCAATTAGGGTTTTTATGCAATCTTGTGCATCCAATAGGTGTGTTTGTGTCATTGGAGGAACATTTAGGTCATTTTCGTCTTCCCTAGTCTTATTCTTGTCGAATTAGGGTTTTTATGCAATCTTGTGCATCCAATAGGTGTGTTTGTGTCGTTGGAGGAACATTTAGGTCATTTTCGTCCTTCCTAGTCTTATTCTTGTCCAATTAGGGTTTTTATGCAATCTTGTGCATCCAATAGGTGTGTTTGTGTCATTGGACGAACATTTAGGTCATTTTCGTCCTCCCTAGGCTTATTCTTGTCCAATTAGGGTTTTTAACCAATCTTGTGCGTCCAATAAGTTCATTTGTGTCATTGGATGAACATTTAGGTCATTTTCGTCCTCCCTAGTCTTATTCTTGTCCAATTAGGGATTTTATGCAATCTTGTGCATCCAATAGGTGTGTTTGTGTCATTGGAGGAACATTTAGGTCATTTTCGTCATCCCTAGGCTTATTCTTGTCCAATTAGGGTTTTTAACCAATCTTGTGCATTCAATATGTGTGTTTGTGTCATTGGATGAACATTTAGGTCATTTTCGTCCTCCCTATGCTTATTCTTGTCCAATTAGGGTTTTTAACCAAACCTGTGCATCCAATAAGTTCATTTGTGTCATTGGATGAACATTTAGGTCATTTTCGTCCTCCCTAGTCTTATTCTTGTCCAATTAGGGATTTTATGCAATCTTGTGCATCCAATAGGTGTGTTTGTGTCATCGGACGAATATTTAGGTCATTTTCGTCCTCCCTAGGCTTATTCTTGTCCAATTAGGGTTTTTAACCAATCTTGTGCATCCAATAGGTGTGTTTGTGTCATTGGAGGAACATTTAGGTCATTTTCGTCCTCCCTAGTCTTATTCTTGTCCAATTAGGGATTTTATGCAATCTTGTGCATCCAATAGGTGTGTTTGTGTCATTGGACGAACATTTAGGTCATTTTCGTCCTCCCTAGGCTTATTCTTGTCCAATTAGGGTTTTTAACCAATCTTGTGCATGCAATAAGTTCATTTGTGTTATTGGACGAACATTTAGGTCATTTTCGTAATCCCTAGGCTTATTCTTGTCCAATTAGGGTTTTGTAACAAATCTTGTGTATCCAATATGTGTGTTTGTGTCATTGGATGAACATTTAGGTAATTTTCGTCCTCCCTATGCTTATTCTTGTCCAATTAGGGTTTTTAACCAATCTTGTGCATGCAATAAGTTCATTTGTGTTATTGGACGAACATTTAGGTCATTTTCGTAATCCCTAGGCTTACTCTTGTCCAATTAGGGTTTTGTAACAAATCTTGTGTATCCAATATGTGTGTTTGTGTCATTGGAGGAACATTTAGGTCATTTTCGTCCTCCCTAGTCTTATTCTTGTCCAATTAGGGTTTTTAACCAATCTTGTGCGTCCAATAAGTTCATTTGTGTCATTGGATGAACATTTAGGTCATTTTCGTCCTCCCTAGTCTTATTCTTGTCCAATTAGGGATTTTATGCAATCTTGTGCATCCAATAGGTGTGTTTGTGTCATTGGAGGAACATTTAGGTCATTTTCGTCATCCCTAGGCTTATTCTTGTCCAATTAGGGTTTTTAACCAATCTTGTGCATTCAATATGTGTGTTTGTGTCATTGGATGAACATTTAGGTAATTTTCGTCCTCCATACTCTTATTCTTGTCCAATTAGGGTTTTAAGCAATCTTGTGCATCCAATATGTGTGTTTGTGTCATTGGATGAACATTTAGGTCATTTTCGTCCTCCCTATGCTTATTCTTGTCCAATTAGGGTTTTTAACCAAACCTGTGCATCCAATAAGTTCATTTGTGTCATTGGATGAACATTTAGGTCATTTTCGTCCTCCCTAGTCTTATTCTTGTCCAATTAGGGATTTTATGCAATCTTGTGCATCCAATAGGTGTGTTTGTGTTATCGGACGAATATTTAGGTCATTTTCGTCCTCCCTAGGCTTATTCTTGTCCAATTAGGGTTTTTAACCAATCTTGTGCATCCAATAGGTGTGTTTGTGTCATTGGAGGAACATTTAGGTCATTTTCGTCCTCCCTAGTCTTATTCTTGTCCAATTAGGGATTTTATGCAATCTTGTGCATCCAATAGGTGTGTTTGTGTCATTGGACGAACAGTTAGGTCATTTTCGTCCTCCCTAGGCTTATTCTTGTCCAATTAGGGTTTTTAACCAATCTTGTGCATCCAATAAGTTCATTTGTGTCATTGGACGAACATTTAGGTCATTTTCGTCATTCCTAGGCTTATTCTTGTCCAATTAGCGTCTTTAACCAATCTTGTGCATCCAATATGTGTGTTTGTGTCATTGGATGAACATTTAGGTAATTTTCGTCCTCCCTATGCTTATTCTTGTCCAATTAGGGTTTTTAACCAATCTTGTGCATCCAATAAGTTCATTTGTGTCATTGGATGAACATTTAGGTCATTTTCGTCCTCCCTAGTCTTATTCTTGTCCAATTAGGGTTTTAGGCAATCTTGTGCATCCAATAGGTGTGTTTGTGTAATTGGAGGAACATTTAGGTCATTTTCGTCCTCCCTAATCTTATTCTTGTCCAATTAGGGTTTTTAACCAATCTTGTGCATACAGTAAGTTCATTTGTGTCATTGGAGGAAGATTTAGGTCATTTTCGTCCTCCCTAGTCTTATTCTTGTCCAATTAGGGTTTTTATGCAATCTTGTGCATCCAATAGGTGTGTTTGTGTCATTGGACGAACATTTAGGTCATTTTCGTCCTCCCTAGGCTTATTCTTGTCCTAATAGGGTTTTTAACCAATCTTGTGCATCCAATAAGTTCATTTGTGTCATTGGAGGAACATTTAGGTCATTTTCGTCCTCCCTAGTCTTATTCTTGTCCAATTAGGGTTTATATGCAATCTTGTGCATCCAATAGGTGTGTTTGTGTCATTGGACGAACATTTAGGTAATTTTCATCCTCCCTAGGCTTATTCCTGTCCGATTATGGTTTTTAACCAATCTTGTGCATTCAATAAGTTCATTTGTGTCATTGGATGAACATTTAGGTCATTTTCGTCCTCCCTAGTCTTATTCTTGTCCAATTAGGGTTTTTATGCAATCTTGTGCATCCAATAGGTGTGTTTGTGTCATTGGACGAACATTTAGGTCATTTTCGTCCTCCCTAGGCTTATTCTAGGCCAATTAGGGTTTTTAACCAATCTTGTGCATCCAATAAATCATTTGTGTAATTGGATGAACATTTAGGTCATTTTCGTCCTCCCAAGTCTTATTCTTGTCCAATTAGGGTTTTTATGCAATCTTGTGCATCCAATAGGTGTGTTTGTGTCATTGGAGGAACATTTAGGTCATTTTCGTCCTCCCTAGTCTTATTCTTGTCCAATTAGGGTTTTTAACCAATCTTGTGCATCCAATAGGTGTGTTTGTTTCATTGGACGACCATTTAGGTCATTTTCGTCCTCCCAAGTCTTATTCTTGTCCGATTATGGTTTTTATGCAATCTTGTGCATCCAATAAGTTCATTTGTGTCATTGGATGAACATTTAGGTCATTTTCGTCCTCCCTAGTCTTATTCTTGTCCAATTAGGGTTTTAAGCAATCTTGTGCATCCAATATGTGGGTTTGTGTCATTGGATGAACGTTTAGGTCATTTTCGTCCTCCCTAGTCTTATTCTTGTCCAATTAGGATTTTTATGCAATCTTGTGCATCCAATAGGTGTGTTTGTGTCATTGGAGGAACATTTAGGTCATTTTCGTCCTCCCTAGTCTTATTCTTGTCCAATTAGGGTTTTTATGCAATCTTGTGCATCCAATAGGTGTGTTTGTGTCATTGGACGAACATTTAGGTCATTTTCGTGCTCCCTAGGCTTATTCTTGTCCAATTAGGGTTTTTAACCAATCTTGTGCGTCCAATAAGTTCATTTGTGTCATTGGATGAACATTTAGGTCATTTTCCTCCTCCCTAGTCTTATTCTTGTCCAATTAGGGTTTTTATGCAATCTTGTGCATCCAATAGGTGTGTTTGTGTCATTGGAGGAACATTTAGGTCATTTTCGTCCTCCCTAGTCTTATTCTTGTCGAATTAGGGTTTTTATGCAATCTTGTGCATCCAATAGGCGTGTTTGTGTCATTGGAGGAACATTTAGGTCATTTTCGTCCTCCCTAGTCTTATTCTTGTCCAATTTGGGTTTTTAACCAATCTTGTGCATCCAATAAGTTCATTTGTGTCATTGGATGAACATTTAGGTCATTTTCGTTCTCCCTAGTCTTATTCTTTCCCAATTAGGGTTTTAAGCAATCTTGTGCATCCAATATGTGTGTTTGTCTCATTGGATAAACATTTAGGTAATTTTCGTCCTCCCTATGCTTATTCTTGTCCAATTAGGGTTTTTAACCAATCTTGTGCATCCAATAAGTTCATTTGTGTCATTGGATGAACATTTAGGTCATTTTCGTCCTCCCTAGTCTTATTCTTGTCCAATTAGGGTTTTTATGCAATCTTGTGCATCCAATAGGTGTGTTTGTGTCATTGGAGGAACATTTAGGTAATTTTCGTCCTCCCTAGTCTTATTCTTGTCCAATTAGGGATTTTATGCAATCTTGTGCATCCAATAGGTGTGTTTGTGTCATTGGACGAACATTTAGGTCATTTTCGTCCTCCCTAGGCTTATTCTTGTCCAATTAGGGTTTTTAACCAATCTTGTGCATCCAACAGGTGTGTTTGTGTCATTGGAGGAACATTTAGGTCATTTTCGTCCTCCCTAGTCTTATTCTTGTCCAATTAGGGATTTTATGCAATCTTGTGCATCCAATAGGTGTGTTTGTGTCATTGGACGAACATTTAGGTCATTTTCGTCCTCCCTAGGCTTATTCTTGTCCAATTAGGGTTTTTAACCAATCTTGTGCATCCAATAAGTTTATTTGTGTCATTGGATGAACATTTAGGTTATTTTCGTCCTCCCTAGGCTTATTCTCTTCCAATTAGGGTTTTCAACCAATCTTGTGCATCCAATAAGTTCATTTGTGTCATTGGATGAACATTTAGGTCATTTTCGTCCTCCCTAGTCTTATTCTTGTCCAATTAGGGTTTTAAGCAATCTTGTGCATCCAATAGGTGTGTTTGTGTCATTGGAGGAACATTTAGGTCATTTTCGTCCTCCCTAGTCTTATTCTTGTCCAATTAGGGTTTTTAACCAATCTTGTGCATCCAATAAGTTCCTTTGTGTCATTGGATGAACATTTAGGTCATTTTCGTCCTCCATAGTCTTATTCTTGTCCAATTAGGGTTTTTATGCAATCTTGTGCATCCAATAGGTGTGTTTGTGTCATTGGAGGAACATTTAGGTCATTTTCGTCCTCCCTAGTCTTATTCTTGTCCAATTAGGGTTTTTAACCAATCTTGTGCATCCAATAGGTGTGTTTGTGTTATTGGACGAACATTTAGGTCATTTTCGTCCTCCCTAGGCTTATTCTTGTCCAATTAGGGTTTTTAACCAATCTTGTGCATCCAATAAGTTCATTTGTCTCATTGGATGAACATTTAGGTCATTTTCGTCCTCCCTAGTCTTATTCTTGTCCAATTAGGGTTTTAAGCAATCTTGTGCATCCAATATGTGTGTTTGTGTCATTGGATGAACATTTAGGTCATTTTCGTCCTCGCTATGCTTATTCTTGTCCAATTAGGGTTTTTAACCAATCTTGTGCATACAATAAGTTCATTTGTGTCATTGGATGAACATTTAGGTAATTTTCGTCCTCCCTAGTCTTATTCTTGTCCAATTAGGGATTTTATGCAATCTTATGCATCCAATAGGTGTGTTTGTGTCATTGGACGAACATTTAGGTCATTTTCGTCCTCCCTAGGCTTATTCTTGTCCAATTAGAGTTTTTAACCAATCTTGTGCATCCAATAGGTGTGTTTGTGTCATTGGAGGAACATTTAGGTCATTTTCGTCCTCCCTAGTCTTATTCTTGTCCAATTAGGGATTTTATGCAATCTTGTGCATCCAATAGGTGTGTTTGTGTCATTGGACGAACATTTAGGTCATTTTCGTTCCCCTAGGCTTATTCTGGTCCAATTAGGGTTTTTAACCAATCTTGTGCATCCTATAAGTTCATTTGTGTCATTGGACGAACATTTAGGTCATTTTCGTCATCCCTAGGCTTATTCTTGTCCAATTAGGGTTTTGTAACCAATCTTGTGTATCCAATATGTGTGTTTGTGTCATTGGATGAACATTTAGGTAATTTTTGTCCTCCCGAGGCTTATTCTGGTCCAATTAGGGTTTTTAACCAATCTTGTGAATACAATAAGTTCATTTGTGTCATTGGAGGAACATTTAGGTCATTTTCGTCCTCCCTAGTCTTATTCTTGTCCAATTAGGGTTTTTATGCAATCTTGTTCATCCAATAGGTGTGTTTGTGTCATTGGAGGAACATTTAGGTCATTTTCGTCCTCCCTAGTCTTATTCTTGTCCAATTAGGGTTTTTAACCAATCTTGTGTATACAATAAGTTCATTTGTGTCATTGGAGGAACATTTAGGTCATTTTCGTCCTCCCTAGTCTTATTCTTGTCCAATTAGGGTTTTTATGCAATCTTGTTCATCAAATAGGTGTGTTTGTGTCATTGGAGGAACATTTAGGTCATTTTCGTCCTCCCTAGTCTTATTCTTGTCCAATTAGGGTTTTTAACGAATCTTGTGCATCCAATAAGTTCATTTGTGTCATTGGATGAACATTTAGGTCATTTTCGTCCTCCCTAGTCTTATTCTTGTCCAATTAGGGTTTTAAGCAATCTTGTGCATCCAATAGGTGTGTTTGTGTCATTGGAGGAACATTTAGGTCATTTTCGTCCTCCCTAGTCTTATTCTTGTCCAATTAGGGTTTTTAACCAATATTGTGCATAAAATAAGTTCATTTGTGTCATTGGAGGAACATTTAGGTCATTTTCGTCCTCCCTAGTCTTATTCTTGTCCAATTAGGGTTTTTATGCAATCTTGTGCATCCAATAGGTGTGTTTGTGTCATTGGAGGAACATTTAGGTCATTTTTGTCCTCCCTAGTCTTATTCTTGTCCAATTAGGGTTTTTAACCAATCTTGTGCATCCAATAAGTTCATTTTTGTCATTGGATGAACATTTAGGTCATTTTCGTCCTCCCTAGTCTTATTCTTGTCCAATTAGGGTTTTAGGCAATCTTGTGCATCCAATATATGTGTTTGTGTCATTGGATGAACATTTAGGTCATTTTCGTCCTCCCTATGCTTATTCTTGTCCAATTAGGGTTTTTAACCAATCTTGTGCATACAATAAGTTCATTTGTGTCATTGGATGAACATTTAGGTAATTTTCGTCCTCCCTAGTCTTATTCTTGTCCAATTAGGGATTTTATGCAATCTTGTGCATCCAATAGGTGTGTTTGTGTCATTGGACGAACATTTAGTTCATTTTCGTCCTCCCTAGGCTTATTCTTGTCCAATTAGGGTTTTTAACCAATCTTGTGCATCCAATAGGTGTGTTTGTGTCATTGGAGGAACATTTAGGTCATTTTCGTCCTCCCTAGTCTTATTCTTGTCCAATTAGGGTTTTTTATGCAATCTTGTGCATCCAATAGGTGTGTTTGTGTCATTGGAGTAACATTTAGGTCATTTTCGTCCTCCCTAGTCTTATTCTTGTCCAATTAGGGTTTTTATGCAATCTTGTGCATCCAATAGGTGTGTTTGTGTCATTGGACGAACATTTAGGTCATTTTCGTCCTCCCTAGGCTTATTCTTGTCCAATTAGGGTTTTTAACCAATCTTGTGCATCCAATAAGTTCATTTGTGTAATTGGATGAACAATTTGGTCATTTTCGTCCTCCCTAGTCTTATTCTTGTCCAATTAGGGTTTTAAGCAATCTTGTGCAACCAATATGTGTGTTTGTGTCATTGGATGAACATTTAGGTCATTTTCGTTCTCCCTATGCTTATTCTTGTCCAATTAGGGTTTTTAACCAATCTTGTGCATCCAATAACTTCATTTGTGTCATTGGATGAACATTTAGGTCATTTTCGTCTTCCCTAGGCTTATTCTTGTCCAATTAGGGTTTTCAACCAATCTTGTGCATCCAATAAGTTCATTTGTGTCATTGGATGAACATTTAGGTCATTTTCGTCCTCCCTTGTCTTATTCCTGTCCAATTAGGGTTTTAAGCAATCTTGTGCATCCAATAGGTGTGTTTGTATCATTGGAGGAACATTTAGGTCATTTTCGTCATCCCAAGTCTTATTCTTGTCCAATTAGGGTTTTTATGCAATCTTGTGCATCCAATAAGTGTGTTTGTGTCATTGGATGAACATTTAGGTCATTTTCGTCCTCCCTATGCTTATTCTTGTCCAATTAGGGTTTTTAACCAATCATGTGCATCCAATAAGTTCATTTGTGTCATTGGATGAACATTTAGGTCATTTTCGTCCTCCCTAGTCTTATTCTTGTCCAATTAGGGATTTTATGCAATCTTGTGCATCCAATAGGTGTGTTTGTGTCATCGGACAAACATTTAGGTCATTTTCGTCCTCCCTAGGCTTATTCTTGTCCAATTAGGGTTTTTAATAAATCTTGTGCATCCAATAGGTGTGTTTGTGTAATTGGATGAACATTTAGGTCATTTTCGTCCTCCCTAGTCTTATTCTTGTCCAATTAGGGTTTTTAACCAATCTTGTGCATACAATAAGTTCATTTGTGTCATTGGAGGAACATTTAGGTCATTTTCGTCCTCCGTAGTCTTATTCTTGTCCAATTAGGGTTTT
The DNA here is from genome assembly GCA_037974775.1 of Cicer pinnatifidum. NCBI lineage: Eukaryota > Viridiplantae > Streptophyta > Magnoliopsida > Fabales > Fabaceae > Cicer > Cicer pinnatifidum. The sequence goes on from JBBPBR010000343.1 coordinate 523,990, forward strand.
TTTGCAATCTTGTGCATCCAATAGGTGTGTTTGTGTCTTTGGAGGAACATTTAGGTCATTTTCGTCCTCCCTAGTCTTATTCTTGTCCAATTAGGGTTTTTAACCAATCTTGTGCATCCAATAAGTTCATTTGTGTCATTGGATGAACATTTAGGTCATTTTCGTCCTCCCTAGTCTTATTCTTGTCCAATTAGGGTTTTTTATGCAATCTTGTGCATCCAATAGGTGTGTTTGTGTCATTGGAGGAACATTTAGGTCATTTTAATCCTCCCTAGTCTTATTCTTGTCCAATTAGGGTTTTTATGCAATCTTGTGCATCCAATAGGTGTGTTTGTGTCATTGGACGAACATTTAGGTCATTTTCGTCCTCCCTAGGCTTATTCTTGTCCAATTAGGGTTTTTAACCAATCTTGTGCATCCAATAAGTTCATTTGTGTCATTGGATGAACAATTTGGTCATTTTCGTCCTCCCTAGTCTTATTCTTGTCCAATTAGGGTTTTAAGCAACCTTGTGCAACCAATATGTGTGTTTGTGTCATTGGATGAACATTTAGGTCATTTTCGTCCTCCCTATGCTTATTCTTGTCCAATTAGGGTTTTTAACCAATCTTGTGCATCCAATAAGTTCATTTGTGTCATTGGATGAACATTTAGGTCATTTTCGTCCTCCCTAGTCTTATTCTTGTCCAATTAGGGTTTTAGGCAATCTTGTGCATCCAATATATGTGTTTGTGTCATTGGATGAACATTTAGGTCATTTTCGTCCTCCCTATGCTTATTCTTCTCCAATTAGGGTTTTTAACCAATCTTGTGCATACAATAAGTTCATTTGTGTCATTGGATGAACATTTAGGTAATTTTCGTCCTCCCTAGTCTTATTCTTGTCCAATTAGAGATTTTATGCAATCTTGTGCATCCAATAGGTGTGTTTGTGTCATTGGACGAACATTTAGGTCATTTTCGTCCTCCCTAGGCTTATTCTTGTCTAATTAGGGTTTTTAACCAATCTTGTGCATCCAATAGGTGTGTTTGTGTCATTGGAGGAACATTTAGGTCATTTTCGTCCTCCCTAGTCTTATTCTTGTCCAATTAGGGTTTTTAACCAATCTTGTGCATCCAATAAGTTCATTTGTTTCATTGGATGAACATTTAGTTCATTTTCGTCCTCCCTAGTCTTATTCTTGTCCAATTAGGGATTTTATGCAATCTTGTGCATCCAATAGGTGTGTTTGTGTCATTGGAGGAACATTTAGGTCATTTTCGTCATCCCTAGGCTTATTCTTGTCCAATTAGGGTTTTTAACCAATCTTGTGCATTCAATATGTGTGTTTGTGTCATTGGATGAACATTTAGGTAATTTTCGTCCTCCATACTCTTATTCTTGTCCAATTAGGGTTTTAAGCAATCTTGTGCATCCAATATGTGTGTTTGTGTCATTGGATGAACATTTAGGTCATTTTCGTCCTCCCTATGCTTATTCTTGTCCAATTAGGGTTTTTAACCAATCCTGTGCATCCGATAAGTTCATTTGTGTCATTGGATGAACATTTAGGTCATTTTCGTCCTCCCTAGTCTTATTCTTGTCCAATTAGGGATTTTATGCAATCTTGTGCATCCAATAGGTGTGTTTGTGTCATCGGACGAACATTTAGGTCATTTTCGTCCTCCCTAGGCTTATTCTTGTCCAATTAGGGTTTTTAATCAATCTTGTGCATCCAATAGGTGTGTTTGTGTAATTGGATGAACATTTAGGTCATTTTCGTCCTCCCTAGTCTTATTCTTGTCCAATTAGGGTTTTTAACCAATCTTGTGCATACAATAAGTTCATTTGTGTCATTGGAGGAACATTTAGGTCATTTTCGTCCTCCATAGTCTTATTCTTGTCCAATTAGGGTTTTTATGCAATCTTGTGCATCCAATAGGTGTGTTTGTGTCATTGGAGGAACATTTAGGTCATTTTCGTCCTCCCTAGTCTTATTCTTGTCCAATTAGGGTTTTTAACCAATCTTGTGCATCCAATATGTTCATTTGTGTCATTGGATGAACATTTAGGTGATTTTCGTCCTCCCTAGTCTTATTCTTGTCCAATTAGGGTTTTTTATGCAATCTTGTGCATCCAATAGGTGTGTTTGTGTCATTGGAGGAACATTTAGGTCATTTTCATCCTCCCTAGTCTTATTCTTGTCCAATTAGGGTTTTTATGCAATCTTGTGCATCCAATAGGTGTGTTTGTGTCATTGGACGAACATTTAGGTCATTTTCGTCCTCCCAATGCTTATTCTTGTCCAATTAGGGTTTTTAACCAATCTTGTGCATCCAATAAGTTCATTTGTGTCATTGGATGAACAATTTGGTCATTTTCGTCCTCCCTAGTCTTATTCTTGTCCAATTAGGGTTTTAAGCAATCTTGTGCAACCAATATGTGTGTTTGTGTCATTGGATGATCATTTAGGTCATTTTCGTCCTCCCTAGTCTTATTCTTGTCCAATTAGGGATTTTATGCAATCTTGTGCATCCAATAGGTGTGTTTGTGTCATCGGACGAACATTTAGGTCATTTTCGTCCTCCCTAGGCTTATTCTTGTCCAATTAGGGTTTTTAACCAATCTTGTGCATCCAATAGGTGTGTTTGTGTAATTGGAGGAACATTTAGGTCATTTTCGTCCTCCCTAGTCTTATTCTTGTCCAATTAGGGTTTTTATGCAATCTTGTGCATCCAATAGGTGTGTTTGTGTCATTGGAGGAACATTTAGGTCATTTTCGTCCTCCCTAGTCTTATTCTTGTCCAATTAGGGTTTTTATGCAATCTTGTGCATCCAATAGGTGTGTTTGTGTCATTGGACGAAATTTTAGGTCATTTTCGTCCTCCCTAGGCTTATTCTTGTCCAATTAGGGTTTTTAACCTATCTTGTGCATCCAATAAGTTCATTTGTGTCATTCGATGAACATTTAGGTCATTTTCGTCCTCCCTAGTCTTATTCTTGTCCAATTAGGGTTTTAAGCAATCTTGTGCATCCAATATGTGTGTTTGTGTCATTGGAAGAACATTTAGGTAATTTTCGTCCTCCCTAGTCTTATTCTTGTCCAATTAAGGTTTTTATGCAGTCTTGTGCATCCAATATGTGTGTTTGTGTCATTGGATGAACATTTAGGTCATTTTCGTCCTCCATATGCTTATTCTTGTCCAATTAGGGTTTTTATCCAATCTTGTGCATACAATAAGTTCATTTATGTCATTGGATGAACATTTAGGTCATTTTCGTCCTCCCTAGTCTTATTCTTGTCCAATTAGGGTTTTTATGCAATCTTGTGCATCCAATAGGTGTGTTTGTGTCATTGGAGGAACATTTAGGTCATTTTCGTCCTCCCTAGTCTTATTCTTGTCCAATTAGGGTTTTTATGCAATCTTGTGCATCCAATAGGTGTGTTTGTGTCATTGGAGGAACATTGAGGTCATTTTCGTCCTCCCTAGTCTTATTCTTGTCGAATTAGGGTTTTTATGCAATGTTGTGCATCCAAAAGGTGTGTTTCTGTCATTGGAGGAACATTTAGGTCATTTTCGTCCTCCCTAGTCTTATTCTTGTCCAATTAGGGTTTTTATGCAATCTTGTGCATCCAATAGGTGTGTTTGTGTCATTGGAGGAACATTTAGGTCATTTTCGTCCTCCCTAGTCTTATTCTTGTCCAATTAGGGTTTTTATGCAATCTTGTGCATCCAATAGGTGTGTTTGTGTCATTGGACGAACATTTAGGTCATTTTCATCCTCCCTAGGCTTATCCTTGTCCAAGTAGGGTTTTTAACCAATCTTGTGCATCCAATAAGTTCATTTGTGTCATTGGATGAACATTTAGGTCATTTTCGACATCCCTAGTCTTATTCTTGTCCAATTAGGGTTTTAAGCAATCTTGTGCATCCAATATGTGTGTTTGTGTCATTGGAGGAACATTTAGGTCATTTTCGTCCTCCCTAGTCTTATTCTTGTCCAATTAGGGTTTTTATGCAATCTTGTGCATCCAATAGGTGTGTTTGTGTCATTGGACGAACTTTTAGGTCATTTTCGTCCTCCCTAGGCTTATTCTTGTCCAATTAGGGTTTTTAACCAATCTTGTGCATCCAATAAGTTCATTTGTGTCATTGGATGAACTTTTAGGTCATTTTCGTCCTCCCTAGTTTTATTCTTGTCGAATTAGGGTTTTTATGCAATCTTGTGCATCCAATAGGTGTGTTTGTGTCATTGGAGGAACATTTAGGTCATTTTCGTCCTCCCTAGTCTTATTCTTGTCCAATTAGGGTTTTTATGCAATCTTGTGCATCCAATAGGTGTGTTTGTGTGTCATTGGACGAACATTTAGGTCATTTTCGTCCTCCCTAGGCTTATTCTTGTCCAATTAGGGTTTTTAACCAACCTTGTGTATCCAATAAGTTCATTTGTGTCATTGGTGGAACATTTAGGTCATTTACGTCCTCCCTAGTCTTATTCTTGTCCAATTAGGGTTTTTATGCAATCTTGTGCATCCAATAGGTGTGTTTGTGTCATTGGAGGAACATTTAGGTCATTTTCGTCCTCCCTAGTCTTATTCTTGTCGAATTAGGGTTTTTATGCAATCTTGTGCATCCAATAGGTGTGTTTGTGTCATTGGCGGAACTTTTAGGTCATTTTCGTCCTCCCTTGTCTTATTCTTGTCCAATTAGGGTTTTTATGCAATCTTGTGCATCCAATAGGTGTGTTTGTGTCATTGGACGAACATTTAGGTCATTTTCGTCCTCCCTAGGCTTATTCTTGTCCAATTAGGGTTTTTAACCAACCTTGTGCATCCAATAAGTTCATTTGTGTCATTAGTTTAACATTTAGGTCATTTTCATCCGCCCTAGGCTTATTCTTGTCCAATTAGGGTTTTTAACCAATCTTGTGCATCCAATAAGTTCATTTGTGTCATTGGATGAACATTTAGGTCATTTTCGTCCTCCCTAGTCTTATTCTTGTCCAATTAGGGTTTTAAGCAATCTTGTGCATCCAAATGTGTGTTTGTGTCATTGGATGAACATTTAGGTCATTTTCGTCCTCCCTATGCTTATTCTTGTCCAATTAGGGTTTTTAACCAATCTTGTGCATCCAATAAGTTCATTTGTGTCATTGGATGAACATTTAGGTCATTTTCGTCCTCAATAGTCTTATTCTTGTCCAATTAGGGTTTTTATGCAATCTTGTGCATCCAATAGGTGTGTTTGTGTCATTGGAGGAACATTTAGGTCGTTTTCGTCCTCCCTAGGCTTATTCTTGTCCAATTAGGGTTTTTAACCAACCTTGTGCATCCAATAAGTACATTTGTGTCATTGGTTGAACATTTAGGTCATTTTCGTCCTCCCTAGTCTTATTCTTGTCCAATTAGGGTTTTTATGCAATCTTGTGCTTCCAATAGTTGTGTTTGTGTCATTGGACGAACATTTAGGTTATTTTCGTCCTCCCTAGGCTTATTCTTGTCCAATTAGGGTTTTTAACCAATCTTGTGCATCCAATAAGTTCATTTGTGTCATTGGATGAACATTTAGGTCATTTTCGTCATCCCTAGTCTTATTCTTGTCCAATTAGGGTTTTTAGCAATCTTGTGCATCCAATATGTGTGTTTGTGTCATTGGATGAACATTTAGGTCATTTTCGTCCTCCCTATGCTTATTCTTGTCCAATTAGGGTTTTTAACCAATCTTGTGCATCCAATAAGTTCATTTGTGTCATTGGATGAACATTTAGGTCATTTTCGTCCTCCCTAGTCTTATTCTTGTTCAATTATGGTTTTTAACCAATCTTGTGCATCCAATAAGTTCATTTGTGTCATTGGATGAACATTTAGGTCATTTTCGTCATCCCTAGTCTTATTCTTGTCCAATTAGGGTTTTAAGCAATCTTGTGCATCCAATATGTGTGTTTGTGTCATTGGAGGAACATTTAGGTCATTTTCGTCCTCCCTAGTCTTATTCTTGTCCAATTAGGGTTTTTAACCAATCTTGTGCATCCAATAAGTTCATTTGTGTCATTGGATGAACATTTAGGTCATTTTCGTCCTCCCTAGTCTTATTCTTCTCCAATTAGGGTTTTTTATGCAATCTTGTGCATCCAATATGTGTGTTTGTGTCATTGGATGAACATTTAGGTCATTTTCGTCCTCCCTATGCTTATTCTTGTCCAATTAGGGTTTTTAACCAATCTTGTGCATCCAATAAGTTCATTTGTGTCATTGGATGAACATTTAGGTCATTTTCGTCCTCCCTAGTCTTATTCTTGTCCAATTAGGGTTTTTATGCAATCTTGTGCATCCAATAGGTGTGTTTGTGTCATTGGAGGAACATTTAGGTCTTTTTCGTCCTCCATAGTCTTATTCTTGTCCAATTAGGGTTTTAACCAATCTTGTGCATCCAATATGTGGGTTTGTGTCATTGGATGAACATTTAGGTCATTTTCGTCCTCCCTATGCTTATTCTTGTCCAATTAGGGTTTTTAACCAATCTTGTGCATCCAATAAGTTCATTTGTGTCATTGGATGAACATTTAGGTCATTTTCGTCCTCCCTAGGCTTATTCTTGTCCAATTAGGGTTTTTAACCAATCTTGTGCATCCAATAAGTTCATTTGTGTCATTGGATGAACATTTAGGTCATTTTCGTCCTCCCTAGGCTTATTCTTGTCCAATTAGGGTTTTCAACCAATCTTGTGCATCCAATAAGTTCATTTGTGTCATTGGATGAACATTTAGGTCATTTTCGTTCTCCCTAGGCTTATTCTTGTCCAATTAGGGTTTTTATGCAATCTTGTGCATCCAATAGGTGTGTTTGTGTCATTGGACGAACATTTAGGTTATTTTAGTCCTCCCTAGGCTTATTCTTCTTCAATTAGGGTTTTTAACCAACCTTGTGCATCCAATAAGTTCATTTGTGTCATTGGTTGAACATTTAGGTCATTTTCGTCCTCCCTAGGCTTATTCTTGTCCAATTAGGGTTTTTAACCAACCTTGTGCATCCAATAAGTTCATTTGTGTCATTGGATGAACATTTAGGTCATTTACGTCCTCCCTAGTCTGGTTCTTGTCCAATTCGGGTTTTTATTCAATCTTGTGCATCCAATAGGTGTGTTTGTGTCATTGGAGGAACATTTAGGTCATTTTCGTCCTCCCTAGTCTTATTCTTGTCGAATTAGGGTCTTTATGCAATCTTGTGCATCCAATAGGTGTGTTTGTGTCATTGGAGGAACATTTAGGTCATTTTCGTCCTCCCTAGTCTTATTCTTGTCGAATTAGGGTTTTTATGCAATCTTGTGCATCCAATAGGTGTGTTTGTGTCATTGGAGGAACATTTAGGTCATTTTCGTCCTCCCTAGTCTTATTCTTGTCCAATTAGGGTTTTTATGCAATCTTGTGCATCCAATAGGTGTGTTTGTGTCATTGGACGAACATTTAGGTCATTCTCGTCCTCCCTAGGCTTATTCTTGTCCAATTAGGGTTTTTAACCAATCTTGTGCATCCAATAAGTTCATTTGTGTCATTGGATGAACATTAAGGTCATTTTCGTCCTCCTAAGTCTTATTCCTGTCCAATTAAGGATTTTATGCAATCTTGTGCATCCAATAGGTGTGTTTGTGTCATTGGAGGAACATTTAGGTCATTTTCGTCCTCCCTAGTCTTATTCTTGTCCAATTAGGGTTTTTATGCAATCTTGTGCATCCAATAGGTGTGTTTGTGTCATTGGACGAACATTTAGGTCATTTTCGTCCTCCCTAGGCTTATTCTTGTCCGATTAGGATTTTTAACCAATCTTGTGCATCCAATAAGTTCATTTGTGTCATTGGATGAACATTTAGGTCATTTTCGTCCTCCCTAGTCTTATTCTTGTCCAATTAGGGTTTTAAGCAATCTTGTGCATCCAATATGTGGGTTTGTGTCATTGGATGAACATTTAGGTCATTTTCGTCCTCCCTAGGCTTATTCTTGTCCAATTAGGGTTTTTATGCAATCTTGTGCATCCAATAGGTGTGTTTGTGTCATTGGAGGAACATTTAGGTCATTTTCGTCCTCCCTAGTCTTATTCTTGTCCAATTAGGGTTTTTATGCAATCTTGTGCATCCAATAGGTGTGTTTGTGTCATTGGAAGAACATTTAGGTCATTTTCGTCCTCCCTAGGCTTATTCTTGTCCAATTAGGGTTTTTAACCAATCTTGTGCATCCAATAGGTGTGTTTGTGTCATTGGAGGAACATTTAGGTCATTTTCGTCCTCCCTTGTCTTATTCTTGTCCAATTAGGGATTTTATGCAATCTTGTGCATCCAATAGGTGTGTTTGTGTCATCGGACGAACATTTAGGTCATTTTCGTCCTCCCTAGGCTTATTCTTGTCCAATTAGGGTTTTTAACCAATCTTGTGCATCCAATAAGTTCATTTGTGTCATTGGACGAACCTTTAGGTCATTTTCGTCATCCCTAGGCTTATTCTTGTCCAATTAGGGTTTTGTAACCAATCTTGTGTATCCAATATGTGTGTTTGTGTCATTGGATGAACATTTAGGTAATTTTCGTCCTCCCTATGCTTATTCTTGTCCAATTAGGGTTTTTAACCAATCTTGTGCATCCAATAAGTTCATTTGTGTCATTGGATGAACATTTAGGTCATTTTCGTCCTCCCTAGTCTTATTCTTGTCCAATTAGGGTTTTAAGCAATCTTGTGCATCCAATAGGTGTGTTTGTGTCATTGGAGGAACATTTAGGTCATTTTCATCCTCCCTAGTCTTATTCTTGTACAATTAGGATTTTTAACCAATCTTGTGTATACAATAAGTTCATTTGTGTCATTGGAGGAACATTAAGGTCATTTTCGTCCTCCCTAGTCTAATTCTTGTCCAATTAGGGTTTTTATGCAATCTTGTTCATCCAATAGGTGTGTTTGTGTCATTGGAGGAACATTTAGGTCATTTTCGTCCTCGCTAGTCTTATTCTTGTCCAATTAGGGTTTTTAACCAATCTTGTGTATACAATAAGTTCATTTGTGTCATTGGAGGAACATTTAGGTCATTTTCGTCCTCCCTAGTCTTATTCTTGTCCAATTAGGGTTTTTATGCAATCTTGTTCATCAAATAGGTGTGTTTGTGTCATTGGAGGAACATTTAGGTCATTTTCGTCCTCCCTAGTCTTATTCTTGTCCAATTAGGGTTTTTAACCAATCTTGTGCATCCAATAAGTTCATTTGTGTCATTGGATGAACATTTAGGTCATTTTCGTCCTCCCTAGGCTTATTCTTGTCCAATTAGAGTTTTTAACCAATCTTTTGCATCCAATAAGTTCATTTGTGTCATTGGATGGACATTTAGGTCATTTTCGTCATCCCTAGTCTTATTCTTGTCCAATTAGGGTTTTTATGCAATCTTGTGCATCCAATAGGTGTGTTTGTGTCATTGGAGGAACATTTAGGTCATTTTCGTCCTCCCTAGTCTTTATCTTGTCCAATTAGTGTTTTTATGCAATCTTGTGCATCCAATAGGTGTGTTTGTGTCATTGGAAGAACATTTAGGTCATTTTCGTCCTCCCTAGGCTTATTCTTGTCCGATAAGGGTTTTTAACCAATCTTGTGCATTCAATAAGTTCATTTGTGTCGTTGGATGAACATTTAGGTCATTTACGTCCTCCCTAGGCTTATTCTTGTCCAATTAGGGTTTTTAACCAATCTTGTGCATCCAATAAGTTCATTTGTGTCATTGGATGAACATTTAGGTCATTTTCGTCCTCCCTAGTCTTATTCTTGTCCAATTAGGGTTTTAAGCAATCTTGTGCATCCAATAGGCGTGTTTGTGTCATTGGAGGAACATTTAGGTCATTTTCGTCCTCCCTAGTCTTATTCTTGTCCAATTAGGGTTTTTAACCAATATTGTGCATACAATAAGTTCATTTGTGTCATTGGAGGAACATTTAGGTCATTTTCGTCCTCCCTAGTCTTATTCATGTCCAATTAGGGTTTTTATGCAATCTTGTGCATCCAATAGGTGTGTTTGTGTCATTGGAGGAACATTTAGGTCATTTTCGTCCTCCCTAGTCTTATTCTTGTCCAATTAGGGATTTTATGCAATCTTGTGCATCCAATAGGTGTGTTTGTGTTATTGGACGAACATTTAGGTCATTTTCGTCCTCCCTAGGCTTATTCTTGTCCAATTA
>JBBPBR010000343.1:534184-570938 GCA_037974775.1 Cicer pinnatifidum
TTTGTGTCATTGGAGGAACATTTAGGTCATTTTCGTCCTCCCTAGTCTTATTCATGTCCAATTAGGGTTTTTATGCAATCTTGTGCATCCAATAGGTGTGTTTGTGTCATTGGAGGAACATTTAGGTCATTTTTGTCCTCCCTAGTCTTATTCTTGTCCAATTAGGGTTTTTATGCAATCTTGTGCATCCAATAGGTGTGTTTGTGTCATTGGACGAACATTTAGGTCATTTTCGTCCTCCCAATGCTTATTCTTGTCCAATTCGGGTTTTTAACCAATCTTGTGCATCCAATAAGTTCATTTGTGTCATTGGATGAACAATTTGGTCATTTTCGTCCTCCCTAGTCTTATTCTTGTCCAATTAGGGTTTTAAGCAATCTTGTGCAACCAATATGTGTGTTTGTGTCATTGGATGATCATTTAGGTCATTTTCGTCCTCCCTAGTCTTATTCTTGTCCAATTAGGGATTTTATGCAATCTTGTGCATCCAATAGGTGTGTTTGTGTCATCGGACGAACATTTAGGTCATTTTCGTCCTCCCTAGGCTTATTCTTGTCCAATTAGGGTTTTTAACCAATCTTGTGCATCCAATAGGTGTGTTTGTGTAATTGGAGGAACATTTAGGTCATTTTCGTCCTCCCTAGTCTTATTCTTGTCCAATTAGGGATTTTATGCAATCTTGTGCATCCAATAGGTGTGTTTGTGTTATTGGACGAACATTTAGGTCATTTTCGTCCTCCCTAGGCTTATTCTTGTCCAATTAGGGTTTTTAACCAATCTTGTGCATCCAATAAGTTCATTTGTGTCATTGGACGAACATTTAGGTCATTTTCGTCATCCCTAGGCTTATTCTTGTCCAATTAGGGTTTTGTAACAAATCTTGTGTATCCAATATGTGTGTTTGTGTCATTGGATGAACATTTAGGTAATTTTCGTCCTCCCTATGCTTATTCTTGTCCAATTAGGGTTTTTAACCAATCTTGTGCATCCAATAAGTTCATTTGTGTCATTGGATGAACATTTAGGTCATTTTCGTCCTCCCTAGTCTTATTCTTGTCCAATTAGGGTTTTTATGCAATCTTGTGCATCCAATAGGTGTGTTTGTGTCATTGGAGGAACATTTAGGTCATTTTCGTCCTCCCTAGTCTTATTCTTGTCCCATTAGGGATTTTATGCAATCTTGTGCATCCAATAGGTGTGTTTGTGTCATTGGACGAACATTTAGGTCATTTTCGTCCTCCCTAGGCTTATTCTTGTCCAATTAGGGTTTTTAACCAATCTTGTGCATCCAATAAGTTCATTTGTGTCATTGGAGGCACATTTAGGTCATTTTCGTCATCCCTAGTCTTATTCTTGTCCAATTAGGGTTTTAAGCAATCTTGTGCATCCAATATGTGTGTTTGTGTCATTGGATGAACATTTAGGTCATTTTCGTCCTCCCTATGCTTATTCTTGTCCAATTAGGGTTTTTAACCAATCTTGTGCATCCAATAAGTTCATTTGTGTCATTGGATGAACATTTAGGTCATTTACGTTCTCCCTAGGCCTATTCTTGTCCAATTAGGGTTTCAAGCAATCCTGTGCATCCAATAGGTGTGTTTGTGTCATTGGACGAACATTTAGGTCATTTTCGACCACCCTATGCTTATTCTTGTCCAATTAGGGTTTTTAGCCAATCTTGTGCATACAATAAGTTCATTTGTGTCATTGGATGAACATTTAGGTCATTTTCGTCCTCCCTAGTCTTATTCTTGTCCAATTAGGGTTTTTATGCAATCTTGTGCATCCAATAGGTGTGTTTGTGTCATTGGAGGAACATTTAGGTCATTTTCGTCCTCCCTAGTCTTATTCTTGTCCAATTAGAGTTTTTATGCAATCTTGTGCATCCAATAGGTGTGTTTGTGTCATTGGAGGAACATTTAGGTCATTTTCGTCCTTCCTAGTCTTATTCTTGTTGAATTAGGGTTTTTATACAATCTTGTGCATCCAATAGGTGTGTTTGTCTCATTGGAGGAACATTTAGGTCATCTTCGTCCTCCCTAGGCTTATTCTTGTCCAATTAGGGTTTTTAACCAATCTTGTGCATCCAATAAGTTCATTTGTGTCATTGGATGAACATTTAGGTCATTTTCGTCCTCCCTAGTCTTATTCTTGTCCAATTAGGGTTTTATGCAATCTTGTGCATCCAATAGGTGTGTTTGTGTCATTGGACGAACATTTAGGTCATTTTCGTCCTCCCTAGGCTTATTCTTGTCCAATTAGGGTTTTTAAGCAACGTTGTGCATCCAATAAGTTCATTTGTGTCATTGGTTGAACATTTAGGTCATTTTCGTCCTCCCTAGGCTTATTCTTGTCCAATTAGGGTGTTTAACCAACCTTGTGAATCCAATAAGTTCATTTGTGTCATTGGAGGAACATTTAGGTCATTTTCGTCCTCCCTAGTCTTATTCTTGTCCAATTAGGGTTTTTATGCAATCTTGTGCATCCAATAGGTGTGTTTGTGTCATTGGAGGAACATTTAGGTCATTTTTGTCCTCCCTAGTCTTATTCTTGTCCAATTAGGGTTTTTAACCAATCTTGTGCATCCAATAAGTTCATTTATGTCATTGGATGAACATTTAGGTCATTTTCGTCCTCCCTAGTCTTATTCTTGTCCAATTAGGGTTTTTTATGCAATCTTGTGCATCCAATAGGTGTGTTTGTGTCATTGGAGGAACATTTAGGTCATTTTCGTCCTCCCTAGTCTTATTCTTGTCCAATTAGGGTTTTTAACCAATCTTGTGCATACAATAAGTTCATTTGTGTCATTGGAGGAACATTTAGGTCATTTTCGTCAGCCCTAGGCTTATTCTTGTCCAATTAGGGTTTTTAACCAATCGTGTGCATCCAATATGTGTGTTTGTGTCATTGGATGAACATTTAGGTAATTTTCGTCCTCCCTATGCTTATTCTTGTCCAATTAAGGTTTTTAACCAATCTTGTGCATCCAATAAGTTCAATTGTGTCATTGGATAAACATTTAGGTCATTTTCGTCCTCCCTAGTCTTATTCTTGTCCAATTAGGGTTTTAAGCAATCTTGTGCATCCAATATGTGTGTTTGTGTCATTGGAGGAACATTTAGGTCATTTTCGTCCTCCCTAGTCTTATTCTTGTCCAATTAGGGTTTTTAACCAATCTTGTGCATACAATAAGTTCATTTGTGTCATTGGAGGAACATTTAGGTCATTTTCGTCCTCCTTAGTCTTATTCTTGTCCAATTAGGGTTTTTATGCAATCTTGTGCATCCAATAGGTGTGTTTGTGTCATTGGAGGAACATTTAGGTCATTTTCGTCCTCCCTAGTCTTATTCTTGTCCAATTAGGGTTTTTAACCAATCTTGTGCATCCAATATGTTCATTTGTGTCATTGGATGAACATTTAGGTGATTTTCGTCCTCCCTTGTCTTATTCTTGTCCAATTAGGGTTTTTTATGCAATCTTGTGCATCCAATAGGTGTGTTTGTGTCATTGGAGGAACATTTAGGTCATTTTCATCCTCCCTAGTCTTATTCTTGTCCAATTAGGGTTTTTATGCAATCTTGTGCATCCAATAGGTGTGTTTGTGTCATTGGACGAACATTTAGGTCATTTTCGTCCTCCCAATGCTTATTCTTGTCCAATTAGGGTTTTTAACCAATCTTGTGCATCCAATAAGTTCATTTGTGTCATTGGATGAACAATTTGGTCATTTTCGTCCTCCCTAGTCTTATTCTTGTCCAATTAGGGTTTTAAGCAATCTTGTGCAACCAATATGTGTGTTTGTGTCATTGGATGATCATTTAGGTCATTTTCGTCCTCCCTAGTCTTATTCTTGTCCAATTAGGGATTTTATGCAATCTTGTGCATCCAATAGGTGTGTTTGTGTCATCGGACGAACATTTAGGTCATTTTCGTCCTCCCTAGGCTTATTCTTGTCCAATTAGGGTTTTTAACCAATCTTGTGCATCCAATAGGTGTGTTTGTGTAATTGGAGGAACATTTAGGTCATTTTCGTCCTCCCTAGTCTTATTCTTGTCCAATTAGGGTTTTTATGCAATCTTGTGCATCCAATAGGTGTGTTTGTGTCATTGGAGGAACATTTAGGTCATTTTCGTCCTCCCTAAGCTTATTCTTGTCTAATTAGGGTTTTTGACCAATCTTGTGCATCCAATAAGTTCATTTGTGTCATTGGATGAACATTTAGGTCATTTTCGTCCTCCCTAGTCTTATTCTTGTCCAATTAGGGTTTTTATGCAATCTTGTGCATCCAATAGGTGTGTTTGTGTCATTGGAGGAACATTTAGGTCATTTTCGTCCTCCCTAGTCTTATTCTTGTCCAATTAGGGTTTTTATGCAATCTTGTGCATCCAATAGGTGTGTTTGTGTCATTCGAAGAACATTTAGGTCATTTTTGTCCTCCCTAGGCTTATTCTTGTCCGATTAGGGTTTTTAACCAATCTTGTGCATTCAATAAGTTCATTTGTGTCATTGGATGAACATTTAGGTCATTTTCGTCCTCCCTAGTCTTATTCTTGTCCAATTAGGGTTTTAAGCAATCTTTTGCATCCAATATGTGGGTTTGTGTCATTGGATGAACGTTTAGGTCATTTTTGTCCTCCCTATGCTTATTCTTGTCCAATTAGGGTTTTTAACCAATCTTGTGCATCCAATAAGTTCATTTGTGTCCTTGGTTGAACATTTAGGTCATTTTCGTCCCCCTAGTCTTATTCTTGTCCAATTAGGGTTTTTATGCAATCTTGTGCATCCAATAGGTGTGTTTGTGTCATTGGACGAACATTTAGGTCATTTTCGTCCTCCCTAGGCTTATTCTTGTCCAATTAGGGTTTTTAACCAATCTTGTGCATCCAATAAGTTCATTTGTGTCATTGGATGAACATTTAGGTCATTTTCGTCCTCCCTAGTCTTATTCTTGTCCAATTAGGGTTTTTATGCAATCTTGTGCATCCAATAGGTGTGTTTGTGTCATTGGAGGAACATTTAGGTCATTTTCGTCCTCCCTAGTCTTATTCTTGTCCAATTAGGGTATCTATGCAATCTTGTGCATCCAATAGGTGTGTTTGTGTCATTGGACGAACATTTAGGTCATTTTCGTCCTCCCTAGGCTTATTCTTGTCCAATTAGGGTTTTTAACCAATCTTGTGCATCCAATAAGTTCATTTGTGTCATTGGTTCAACATTTAGGTCATTTTCGTCCTCCCTAGGCTTATTCTTGTCCAATTAGGGTTTTTAACCAATCTTGTGCATCCAATAAGTTCATTTGTGTCATTGGATGAACATTTAGGTCATTTTGGTCCTCCCTAGGCTTATTCTTGTCCAATTAGGGTTTTTAACCAATCTTGTGCATTCAATAAGTTCATTTGTGTCATTGGATGAACATTTAGGTCATTTTCGTCCTCCCTATGCTTATTCTTGTCCAATTAGGGTTTTTAACCAATCTTGTGCATCCAATAAGTTCATTTGTGTCATTGGATGAACATTTAGGTCATTTTCGTCCTCCCTAGTCTTATTCTTGTCCAATTAGGGTTTTTATGCAATCTTGTGCATCCAATAGGTGTGTTTGTGTCATTGGACCAACATTTAGGTCATTTTCGTCCTCCCTAGGCTTATTCTTGTCCAATTAGGGTTTTTAACCAACCTTGTGCATCCAATAAGTTCATTTGTGTCATTGGTGGAACATTTAGGTCATTTACGTCCTCCCTAGTCTTATTCTTGTCCAATATGGGTTTTTATGCAATCTTGTGCATCCAATAGGTGTGTTTGTGTCATTGGACGAACATTTAGGTCATTTTCGTCCTCCCTAGGCTTATTCTTGTCCAATTAGGGTTTTTAACCAATCTTGTGCATCCAATAAGTTCATTTGTGTCATAGGATGAACATTTAGGTCATTTTCGTCATTCCTAGTCTTATTCTTGTCCAATTAGGGTTTTAAGCAATCTTGTGCATCCAATATGTGTGTTTGTGTCATTGGATGAACATTTAGGTCATTTTCGTCCTCCCTATGCTTATTCTTGTCCAATTAGGGTTTTTAACCAATCTTGTGCATCCAATAAGTTCATTTGTGTCATTGGATGAACATTTAGGTCATTTACTTCCTCCCTAGGCTTATTCTTGTCCAATTAGGGTTTTTATGCAATCCTGTGCATCCAATAGGTGTGTTTGTGTCATTGGACGAACATTTAGGTCATTTTCGTCCTCCCTAGGCTTATTCTTGTCCAATTAGGGTTTTTAACCAACCTTATGCATCCAATAAGTTCATTTCTGTCATTGGTTGAACATTTAGGTCATTTTCGTCCTCCCTAGGCTTATTCTTGTCCAATTAGGGTTTTTAACCAACCTTGTGCATCCGATAAGTTCATTTGTGTCATAGGTGGAACATTTAGGTCATTTACGTCCTCCCTAGTCTTATTCTTGTCCAATTAGGGTTTTTATGCAATCTTGTGCATCCAATAGGTGTGTTTGTGTCATTGGAGGAACATTTAGGTCATTTTCGTCCTCCCTAGTCTTATTCTTGTCCAATTAGGGTTTTTATGCAATCTTGTGCATCCAATAGGTGTGTTTGTGTCATTGGACGAACATTTAGGTCATTTTGATCCTCCCTAGTCTTATTCTTGTCCAATTAGGGTTTTAAGCAATCTTGTGCATCCAATATGTGGGTTTGTGTCATTGGATGAACGTTTAGGTCATTTTCGTCCTCCCTATGCTTATTCTTGTCCAATTAGGATTTTTAACCAATCTTGTGCATTCAATAAGTTCATTTGTGTCATTGGATGAACATTTAGGTCATTTTCGTCCTCCCTAGGCTTATTCTTGTCCAATTAGGGTTTTTAACCAATCTTGTGCATCCAATAAGTTCATTTGTGTCATTGGATGAACATTTAGGTCATTTTCGTCCTCCCTAGTCTTATTCTTGTCCAATTAGGGTTTTTAACCAATCTTGTGCATCCAATAAGTTCATTTGTGTCATTAGATGAACATTTAGGTCATTTTCGTCCTCCCTAGTCTTATTCTTATCGAATTAGGGTTTTAAGCAATCTTGTGCATCCAATATGTGGGTTTGTGTCATTGGACGAACATTTAGGTCATTTTCGTTCTCACTATGCTTATTCTTGTCCAATTAGGGTTTTTAACCAATCTTGTGCATCCAATAAGTTCATTTTTGTCATTGGATGAACATTTGGGTCATTTTCGTCCTCCCTAGTCTTATTCTTGTCCAATTAGGGTTTTTAACCAATCTTGTGCATCCAATAAGTTCATTTGTGTCATTGGATGAACATTTAGGTCATTTTCGTCCTCCCTAGGCTTATTCTTGTCCAATTAGGGTTTTTAACCAATCTTGTGCATCCAATAAGTTCATTTGTGTCATTGGATGAACATTTAGGTCATTTTCGTCCTCCCTAGGCTTATTCTTGTCCAATTAGGGTTTTTAACCAATCTTGTGGATCCAATAAGTTCATTTGTGTCATTGGATGAACATTTAGGTCATTTTCGTCCTCCCTAGGCTTATTCGTGTCCAATTAGGGTTTTTAAGCAATCTTGTGCATCCAATAAGTTCATTTGTGTCATTGGATGAACATTTAGGTCATTTTCGTCCTCCCTAGGCTTATTCTTGTCCAATTAGGGGTTTTAACCAATCTTGTGCATCCAATAAGTTCATTTGTGTCATTGGATAAACATTTAGGTCATTTTCGTCCACCCTAGGCTTATTATTGTCCAATTAGGGTTTTTAACCAATCTTGTGCATCCAATAAGTTCATTTGTGTCATTGGATGAACATTTAGGTCATTTTCGTCCTCCCAAGGCTTATTCTTGTCCAATTAGGGTTTTTAACCAATCTTGTGCATCCAATAAGTTCATTTGGGTCATTGGATGAACATTTAGGTCATTTTCGTCCTCCCAAGGCTTATTCTTGTCCAATTAGGGATTTTAACCAATCTTGTGGATCCAATAAGTTCATTTGTGTCATTGGATGAACATTTAGGTCATTTTCCTCCTCCCTAGGCTTATTCTTGTCCAATTAGGGTTTTTAAGCAATCTTGTGCATCCAATAAGTTCATTTGTGTCATTGGATGAACATTTAGGTCATTTTCGTCCTCCCTAGGCTTATTCTTGTCCAATTAGGGTTTTTAAGCAATCTTGTGCATCCAATAAGTTCATTTGTGTCATTTGATGAACATTTAGGTCATTTTCGTCCTCCCTAGGCTTATTCTTGTTCAATTAGGGTTTCTAACCTATCTTGTGCATCCAATAGGTGTGTTTGTGTCATTGGATGAACATTTAGGTCATTTTCGTCCTCCCTAGGCTTATTCTTGTCCAATTAGGGGTTTTAACCAATCTTCTGCATCCAATAAGTTCATTTGTGTCATTGGATAAACATTTAGGTCATTTTCGTCCACCCTAGGCTTATTCTTGTCCAATTAGGATTTTTAACCAATCTTGTGCATCCAATAAGTTCATTTGTGTCATTGGATGAACATTTAGGTCATTTTCGTCCTCCCTAGGCTTATTCTTGTCCAATTAGGGTTTTTAAGCAATCTTGTGCATCCAATAAGTTCATTTGTGTCATTGGATGAACATTTAGGTCATTTTCGTCCTCCCTAGGCTTATTCTTGTTCAATTACGGTTTCTAACCTATCTTGTGCATCCAATAGGTGTGTTTGTGTCATTGGATGAACATTTAGGTCATTTTCGTCCTCCCTAGGCTTATTCTTGTTCAATTAGGGTTTCTAACCTATCTTGTGCATCCAATAGGTGTGTTTGTGTCATTGGATGAACATTTAGGTCATTTTCGTTCTCCCTAGGCTTATTCTTGTCCAATTAGGGGTTTTAACCAATCTTGTGCATCCAATAAGTTCATTTGTGTCATTGGATGAACATTTAGGTCATTTTCGTCCTCCCTAGTCTTATTCTTGTCCAATTAGGGTTTTTAACCAATCTTGTGCATCCAATAAGTTCATTTGTGTCATTGGATGAACATTTAGGTCATTTTCGTCCTCCCTAGTCTTATTCTTGTCCAATTAGAGATTTTATGCAATCTTGTGCATCCAATAGGTGTGTTTGTGTCATTGGAGGAACATTTAGGTCATTTTCGTCCTCCCTAGTCTTATTCTTGTCCAATTAGGGTTTTTATGCAATCTTATGCATCCAATAGTTGTGTTTGTGTCATTGGACGAACATTTAGGTCATTTTCGTCCTCCCTAGGCTTATTCTTGTCCAATTAGGGTTTTTAACCAATCTTGTGCATCCAATAAGTTCATTTGTGTCATTGGATGAACAATTAGGTCATTTTCGTCCTCCCTAGTCTTATTCTTGTCCAATTAGGGTTTTAAGCAATGTTGTGCATCCAATATGTGTGTTTGTGTCATTGGATGAACATTTAGGTCATTTTTGTCCTCCCTATGCTTAATCTTGTCCAATTAGGGTTTTTAACCAATCTTGTGCATCCAATAAGTTCATTTGTGTCATTGGATGAACATTTAGGTCATTTTCGTCCTCCCTAGTCTTATTCTTGTCCAATTAGGGTTTTTATGCAATCTTGTGCATCCAATAGGTGTGTTTGTGTCATTGGAGGAACATTTAGGTCATTGTCGTCCTCCCTAGTCTTATTCTTGTCCAATTAGGGTTTCTATGCAATCTTGTCCATCCAATAGGTGTGTTTGTGTCATTGGACGAACATTTAGGTCATTTTCGTCCTCCCTAGGCTTATTCTTGTCCAATTAGGGTTTTTAATCAATCTTGTGCATCCAATAAGTTCATTTGTGTCATTGGATGAACATTTAGGTCATTTTCGTCCACCCTAGTTTTATTCTTGTCCAATTAGGGTTTTTATGCAATCTTGTGCTTCCAATAGGTGTGTTTGTGTCATTGGAGGAACATTTAGGTCATTTTCGTCCTCCTTAGTCTTATTCTTGTCCAATTAGGGTTTTTATGCAATCTTGTGCATCCAATAGGTGTCTTTGTGTCATTTGACGAACATTTAGGTCATTTTCGTCCTCCCTAGGATTATTCTTGTCCAATTAGGGTTTTTAACCAATCTTGTGCATCCAATAAGTTCATTTGTGTCATTGGATGAACATTTAGGTCATTTTCGTCCTCCCTAGGCTTATTCTTGTCCAATTAGGGTTTTCAACCAATCTTGTGCATTCAGTAAGTTCATTTGTGTCATTGGATGAACATTTAGGTCATTTTCGTCCTCCAAAGTTTTATTATTGTCCAATTAGGGTTTTAAGCAATCTTGTGCATCCAATAGGTGTGTATTTATCATTGGAGGAACATTTAGGTCATTTTCGTCCTCCTTAGTCTTATTCTTGTCCACTTAGGGTTTTTATGCAATCTTGTGCATCCAATAGGTGTGTTTGTGTCATTGAACGAACATTTAGGTTATTTTCGTCCTCCCTAGGCTTATTCTTGTCCAATTATGGTTTTTAACCAATCTTGTGCATCCAATAAGTTCATTTGTGTCATTGGATGAACAATTAGGTCATTTTCGTCCTCCCTAGTCTTATTCTTGTCCAATTAGGGTTTTAAGCAATCTTGTGCATCCAATATGTGTGTTTGTGTCATTGGATGAACATTTAGGTCATTTTCGTCCTCCCTAGTCTTATTCTTGTCCAATTAGGGTTTTTATGCAATCTTGTGCATCCAATAGGTGTGTTTGTGTCATTGGAGGAACATTTAGGTCATTTTCAACATCGCTAGGCTTATTCTTGTCCGATTAGGGTTTTAAACCAATCTTGTGCATCCAATAAGTTCATTTGTGTCATTGGATGAACATTTAGGTCATTTTCGTCCTCCCTAGGCTTATTCTTGTCCAATTAGGGTTTTTAACCAATCTTGTGCATCCAATAAGTTCATTTGTGTCATTGGATGAACATTTATGTCATTTTCGTCCTCCATAGGCTTATTCTTGTCCAATTAGGGTTTTTAACCAATCTTGTGCATCGAATAAGTTCATTTGTTTCATTGGATGAACATTTAGGTCATTTTCGTCCTCCCTAGGCTTATTCTTGTCCAATTAGGGTTTTTATGCAATCTTGTGCATCCAATAGGTGTGTTTGTGTCATTGGACGAACATTTAGGTCATTTTCGTCCTCCCTAGGCTTTTTCTTGTCCAGTTAGGGTTTTTAACCAATCTTGTGCATCCAATAAGTTCATTTGTGTCATTGGATGAACATTTAGGTCATTTTCGTCCTCCCTAGGCTTATTCTTGTCCAATTAGGGTTTTTAACCAACCTTGTGCATCCAATAAGTTCATTTGTGTCATTGGAGGAAAATTTAGGTCATTTACGTCCTCCCTAGTCTTATTCTTGTCCAATTAGGGTTTCTATGCAATCTTGTCCATCCAATAGGTGTGTTTGTGTCATTGGACGAACATTTAGGTCATTTTCGTCCTCCCTAGGCTTATTCTTGTCCAATTAGGGTTTTTAATCAATCTTGTGCATCCAATAAGTTCATTTGTGTCATTGGATGAACATTTAGGTCATTTTCGTCCTCCCTAGTTTTATTCTTGTCCAATTAGGGTTTTTGTGCAATCTTGTGCTTCCAATAGGTGTGTTTGTGTCATTGGAGGAACATTTAGGTCATTTTCGTCCTCCTTAGTCTTATTCTTGTCCAATTAGGGTTTTTATGCAATCTTGTGCATCCAATAGGTGTCTTTGTGTCATTTGACGAACATTTAGGTCATTTTCGTCCTCCCTAGGAATATTCTTGTCCAATTAGGGTTTTTAACCAATCTTGTGCATCCAATAAGTTCATTTGTGTCATTAAATGAACATTTAGGTCATTTTCGTCCTCCCTAGGCTTATTCTTGTACAATTAGGGTTTTTAACCAATCTTGTGCATCCAATAAGTTCATTTGTGTCATTGGATGAACATTTAGGTCATTTTCGTCCTCCCTAGTCTTATTCTTGTCCAATTAGGGTTTTTATGCAATCTTGTGCATCCAATAGGTGTGTTTGTGTCATTGGAGGAACATTTAGGTCATTTTCGTCCTCCCTAGTCTTATTCTTGTCCAAGTAGGGTTTTTAACCAATCTTGTGCATCCAATAAGTTCATTTGTGTCATTGGATGAACATTTAGGTCATTTTCGTCCTCCCTAGTCTTATACTTGTCCAATTAGGGTTTTTTATGCAATCTTGTGCATCCAATATGTGTGTTTGTGTCATTGGATGAACATTTAGGTCATTTTCGTCCTCCCTATGCTTATTCTTGTCCAATTAGGGTTTTTAACCAATCTTGTGCATCCAATAAGTTCATTTGTGTCATTGGATGAACTTTTAGGTCATTTTCGTCCTCCCTAGTCTTATTCTTGTCCAATTTAGGGTTTTAAGCAAACTTGTGCATCCAATATGTGGGTTTGTGTCATTGGATGAACGTTTAGGTCATTTTCGTCCTCCCTATGCTTATTCTTGTCCAATTAGGGTTTTTAACCAATCTTGTGCATCCAATAAGTTCATTTGTGTCATTGGATGAACATTTAGGTCATTTTCGTCCTCCCTAGTCTTATTCTTGTCCAATTAGGGTTTTTATGCAATCTTGTGCATCCAATAGGTGTGTTTGTGTCATTGGAGGAACATTTAGGTCTTTTTCGTCCTCCATAGTCTTATTCTTGTCCAATTAGGGTTTTAACCAATCTTGTGCATCCAATATGTGGGTTTGTGTCATTGGATGAACATTTAGGTCATTTTCGTCCTCCCTATGCTTATTCTTGTCCAATTAGGGTTTTTAACCAATCTTGTGCATCCAATAAGTTCATTTGTGTCATTGGATGAACATTTAGGTCATTTTCGTCCTCCCTAGGCTTATTCTTGTCCAATTAGGGTTTTTAACCAATCTTGTGCATCCAATAAGTTCATTTGTGTCATTGGATGAACATTTAGGTCATTTTCGTCCTCCCTAGGCTTATTCTTGTCCAATTAGGGTTTTTAAGCAATCTTGTGCATCCAATAAGTTCATTTGTGTCATTGGATGAACATTTAGGCCATTTTCGTCCTCCATAGGCATATTCTAGTCCAATTAGGGTTTTTAACCAATCTTGTGCATCCAATAGGTGAATTTGTGTCATTGGATGAACATTTAGGTCATTTTCGTCCTCCCTAGGCTTATTCTTGTCCAATTAGGGTTTTTAAGCAATCTTGTGCATCCAATAAGTTCATTTGTGTCATTGGATGAACATTTAGGTCATTTTTGTCCTCCCTAGGCTTATTCTTGTCCAATTAGGGTTTTTAACCAATCTTGTGCGTCCAATAGGTGTATTTGTGTCATTGGATGAACATTTAGGTCATTTTCGTCCTCCCTAGGCTTATTCTTGTACAATTAGGGTTTTTAAGCAATCTTGTGCATCCAATAAGTTCATTTGTGTCATTGGATGAACATTTAGGTCATTTTCGTCCTCCCTAGGCTTATTCTTGTCCAATTAGGGTTTTTAAGCAATCTTGTGCATCCAATAAGTTCATTTGTGTCATTGGATGAACATTTAGGTCATTTTCGTCCTCCCTAAACTTATTCTTGTCCAATTAGGGTTTCTAACCAATCTTGTTCATCCAATAAGTTCATTTGTGTCATTGGATGATCATTTAGGTCATTTTCGTCCTCCCTAGGGTTATTCTTGTCCAATTAGGATTTTTAACAAATCTTGTGCATCCAATAAGTTCATTTGTGTCATTGGATGAACATTTAGGTCATTTTCGTCCTCCCTAGGCTTATTCTTGTCCAATTAGGGTTTTTAAGCAATCTTGTGCATCCAATAAGTTCATTTGTGTCATTGGATGAACATTTAGGTCATTTTTGTCCTCCCTAGGCTTATTCTTGTCCAATTAGGATTTTTAAGCAATCTTGTGCATCCAATAGGTGTATTTGTGTCATTGGATGAACATTTAGGTCATTTTCGTCCTCCCTAGGCTTATTCTTGTCCAATTAGGGTTTTTAAGCAATCTTGTGCATCCAATAAGTTCATTTGTGTCATTGGATGAACATTTAGGTCATTTTCGTCCTCCCTAGGCTTATTCTTGTCCAATTAGGGTTTTTAGCCAATCTTGTGCATCGAATGAGTTCATTTGTGTCATTGGATGAACATTTAGGTCATTTTCGTCCTCCATAGTCATATTCTTGTCCAATTAGGGTTTTAAGCAATCTTGGGCATCCAATATGTGTGTTTGTGTCATTGGATGAACATTTAGGTCATTTTCGTCCTCCCTATGCTTATTCTTGTCCAATTAGGGTTTTTAACCAATCTTGTGCATCCAATAAGTTCATTTGTGTCATTGGATGAACATTTAGGTCATTTCCGTCCTCCCTAGTCTTATTCTTGTCCAATTAGGGTTTTTATGCAATCTTGTGCATCCAATAGGTGTGTTTGTGTCATTGGACGAACATTTAGGTCATTTTCGTCCTCCCTAGGCTTATTCTTGTCCGATTAGGGTTTTTAACCAATCTTGAGCATTCAATAAGTTCATTTGTGTCATTGGATGAACATTTAGGTCATTTTCGTCCTCCCTAGTCTTATTCTTGTCCAATTAGGGTTTTTATGCAATCTTGTGCATCCAATAGGTGTGTTTGTGTCATTGGAGGAACATTTAGGTCATTTTCGTCCTCCCTAGTCTTGTTGTTGTCCAATTAGGGTTTTATGCAATCTTGTGCATCCAATAGGTGTGTTTGTGTCATTGGAGGAACATTTAGGTCATTTTCGTCCTCCCTAGTCTTATTCTTGTCCAATTAGGGTTTTTATGCAATCTTGTGCATCCAATAGGTGTGTTTGTGTCATTGGAAGAACATTTAGGTCATTTTCATCCTCCCTAGGCTTATTCTTGTCCGATTAGGGTTTTTGACCAATCTTGTGCATTCAATAAGTTCATTTGTGTCATTGGATGAACATTTAGGTCATTTTCGTCCTCCCTAGTCTTATTCTTGTCCAATTACGGTTTTAAGCAATCTTGTGCATCCAATATGTGGGTTTGTGTCATTGGATGAACGTTAAGGTCATTTTCGTCCTCCCTATGCTTATTCTTGTCCAATTAGGGTTTTTAACCAATCTTGTGCATCCAATAAGTTCATTTGTGTCATTGGATGAACATTTAGGTCATTTTCGACCTCCCTAGTCTTATTCTTGTCCAATTAGGGTTTTTATGCAATCTTGTGCATCCAATAGGTCTGTTTGTGTCATTGGACGACCATTTAGGTCATTTTCGTCCTCCCTAGGCTTATTCTTGTCCAATTAGGGTTTTTAACCAATCTTGTGCATCCAATAAGTTCATTTGTGTCATTGGATGAACATTTAGGTCATTTTCGTCATCCCTAGTCTTATTCTTGTCCAATTAGGGTTTTTATGCAATCTTGTGCATCCAATAGGTGTGTTTGGGTCATTGGAGGAACATTTAGGTCATTTTCGTCCTCCCTAGGCTTATTCTTGTCCAATAAGGGTTTTTAACCAATCTTGTGCATCCAATAAGTTCATTTGTGTCATTGGATGAACATTAAGGTCATTTTCGTCCTCCCTAGTCTTATTCTTGTCCAATTAGGGTTTTAAGCAATCTTGTGCATCCAATATGTGTGTTTGTGTCATTGGATGAACATTTAGGTAATTTTCGTCCTCCCTATGCTTATTCTTGTCCAATTAGGGTTTTTAACCAATCTTGTGCATCCAATAAGTTCATTTGTGTCATTGGATGAACATTTAGGTCATTTTCGTCATCCCTAGTCTTATTCTTGTCCAATTAGGGTTTTTAACCAATCTTGTGCATCCAATAAGTTCATTTGTGTCATTAGATGAACATTTAGGTCATTTTCGTCCTCCCTAGTCTTATTCTTATCGAATTAGGGTTTTAAGCAATCTTGTGCATCCAATATGTGGGTTTGTGTCATTGGACGAACATTTAGGTCATTTTCGTTCTCACTATGCTTATTCTTGTCCAATTAGGGTTTTTAACCAATCTTGTGCATCCAATAAGTTCATTTTTGTCATTGGATGAACATTTGGGTCATTTTCGTCCTCCCTAGTCTTATTCTTGTCCAATTAGGGTTTTTAACCAATCTTGTGCATCCAATAAGTTCATTTGTGTCATTGGATGAACATTTAGGTCATTTTCGTCCTCCCTAGGCTTATTCTTGTCCAATTAGGGTTTTTAACCAATCTTGTGCATCCAATAAGTTCATTTGTGTCATTGGATGAACATTTAGGTCATTTTCGTCCTCCCTAGGCTTATTCTTGTCCAATTAGGGTTTTTAACCAATCTTATGCATCCAATAAGTTCATTTGTGTCATTGGATGAACATTTAGGTCATTTTCTTCATCCCTAGTCTTATTCTTGTCCAATTAGGGTTTTAAGCAATCTTGTGCATCCAATATGTGTGTTTGTGTCATTGGATGAACATTTAGGTCATTTTCGTCCTCCCTATGCTTATTCTTGTCCAATTAGGGTTTTTAACCAATCTTGTGCATTCAATAAGTTCATTTGTGTCATTGGAGGAAAATTTAGGTCATTTACGTCCTCCCTAGTCTTATTCTTGTCCAATTAGGGTTTTTATGCAATCTTGTGCATCCAATAGCTGTGTTTGTGTCATTGGATGAACATTTAGGTCATTTTCGTCCTCCCTAGGCTTATTCTTGTCCAATTAGGGTTTTTAACCAACCTTGTGCATTCAATAAGTTCATTTGTGTCATTGGAGGAAAATTTAGGTCATTTACGTCCTCCCTAGTCTTATTCTTGTCCAATTAGGGTTTTTATGCAATCTTGTGCATCCAATAGCTGTGTTTGTGTCATTGGACGAACATTTAGGTCATTTTCGTCATCCCTAGGCTTATTCTTGTCCAATTAGTGTTTTTAACCAATCTTGTGCATCCAATAAGTTCATTTGTGTCATTGGATGAACATTTAGGTCATTTTCGTCCTCCTTAGGCTTATTTTTGTCCAATTAGGGTTTTTAACCAATCTTGTGCATCCAATAAGTTCATTTGTGTCATTGGATGAACATTTAGGTCATTTTCGTCCTCCCTATGCTTATTCTTGTCCAATTAGGGTTTTTAACCAATCTTTTGCATCCAATAAGTTCATTTGTGTCATTGGATGAACATTTAGGTCATTTTCGTGCTCCCTAGGCTTATTCTTGTCCAAGTAGGGTTTTTAACCAATCTTGTGCATCCAATAAGTTCATTTGTGTCATTGGTTGAACATTTAGCTCATTTTCGTCCTCCCTAGGCTTATTCTTGTCCAATTAGGGTTTTTAACCAACCTTGTGCATCCAATAAGTTCATTTGTGTCATTGGTGGAACATTTAGGTCATTTACGTCCTCCCTAGTCTTATTCTTATCCAATAAGGGTTTTTACGCAATCTTGTGCATCCAATAGGTGTGTTTGTGTCATTGGAGGAACATTTAGGTCATTTTCGTCCTCCCTAGTCTTATTCTTGTCCAATAAGGGTTTTTAACCAATCTTGTGCATCCAATAAGTTCATTTGTGTCATTGGATGAACATTTAGGTCATTTTCGTCCTCCCTATGCTTATTCTTGTCCAATTAGGGTTTTTAACCAATCTTGTGCATCCAATAGGTGTGTTTGTGTCATTGGAGGAACATTTAGGTCGTTTTCGTCCTCAATAGTCTTATTCTTGTCGAATTTGGGTTTTTAACCAATCATGTGCATCCAATAAGTTGATTTGTGTCATTGGATGAACATTTAGGTCATTTTCGTCCTCCCTAGGCTTATTCTTGTCCAATTAGGGTTTTTATGCAATCTTGTGCATCCAATAGGTGTGTTTGTGTCATTGGACGAACATTTAGGTCATTTTCGTCCTCCCTAGGCTTATTCTTGTCCGATTAGGGTTTTTAACCAATCTTGTGCATCCAATAAGTACATTTGTGTCATTGGATGAACACTTAGGTCATTTTCGTCCTCCCTAGTCTTATTCTTGTCCAATTAGGGTTTTTATGCAATCTTGTGCATCCAATAGGTCTGTTTGTGTCATTGGAGGAACATTTAGGTCATTTTCGTCCTCCCTAGTCTTATTCTTGTCCAATTAGGGTATTTATGCAATCTTGTGCATCCAATAGGTGTGTTTGTGTCATTGGACGAACATTTAGGTCATTTTCGTCCTCCCTAGGCTTATTCTTGTCCGATTAGGGTTTTTAACCAATCTTGTGCATTCAATAAGTTCATTTGTGTTATTGGATGAACATTTAGGTCATTTTCGTCCTCCCTAGTCTTATTCTTGTCCAATTAGGGTTTTTATGCAATCTTGTGCATCCAATAGGTGTGTTTGTGTCATTGGAGGAACATTTAGGTCATTTTCGTCCTCCCTAGTCTTATTCTTGTCCAATTAGGGATTTTATGCAATCTTGTGCATCCAATAGGTGTGTTTGTATCATTGGACGAACATTTAGGTCATTTTCGTCCTCCCTAGGCTTATTCTTGTCCAATTAGGGTTTTTAACCAATCTTGTGCATCCAATAAGTTCATTTGTGTCATTAGACGAACATTTAGGTCATTTTCGTCCTCCCTTGGCTTATTCTTGTCCAATTAGGGTTTTTAACCAATCATGTGCATCCAATAAGTTGCTTTGTGTCATTGTATGAACATTTAGGTCATTTTCGTCGTCCCTAGCCTTATTCTTGTCCAATTAGGGTTTTTAACCAATCTTGTGCATCCAATAAGTTCATTTGTGTCATTGGATGATAATTTAGGTCATTTTCGTCCTCCCTAGTCTTATTCTTGTCCAATTAGGGTTTTTATGCAATCTTGTGCATCCAATAGGTGTGTTTGTGTCATTGGACGAACATTTAGGTCATTTTCGTCCTCCCTAGGCTTATTCTTGTCCAATTAGGGTTTTTAACCAATCTTGTGCATCCAATAAGTTCATTTGTGTCATTGGATGAACATTTAGGTCATTTTCGTCATCCCTAATTTTATTCTTGTGCATATAGGGTTTTAAGCAATCTTGTGCATCCAATATGTGTGTTTGTGTCATTGGATGAACATTTAGGTCATTTTCGTCCTCCCTATGCTTATTCTTGTCCAATTAGGGTTTTTAACCAATCTTGTGCATCCAATAAGTTCATTTGTGTCATTGGATGAACATTTAGGTCATTTTCGTCCTCCCTAGTCTTATTCTTGTCCAATTAGGGTTTTTATGCAATCTTGTGCATCCAATAGGTGTGTTTGTGTCATTGGAGGAACATTTAGGTCTTTTTCGTCCTCCATAGTCTTATTCTTGTCCAATTAGGGTTTTAACCAATCTTGTGCATCCAATATGTGGGTTTGTGTCATTGGATGAACATTTAGGTCATTTTCGTCCTCCCTATGCTTATTCTTGTCCAATTAGGGTTTTTAACCAATCTTGTGCATCCAATAAGTTCATTTGTGTCATTGGATGAACATTTAGGTCATTTTCGTCCTCCCTAGGCTTATTCTTGTCCAATTAGGGTTTTTAACCAATCTTGTGCATCCAATAAGTTCATTTGTGTCATTGGATGAACATTTAGGTCATTTTCGTCCTCCCTAGGCTTATTTTTGTGCAATTATGGTTTTTAACCAGTCTTGTGCATCCAATAGGTGTGTTTGTGTCATTGGATGAACATTTAGGTCATTTTCGTCCTCCCTAGTCTTATTCTTGTCCAATTAGGGTTTCTAACCAATGTTGTGCATCCAATAGGTGTATTTGTGTCATTGGATGAACATTTAGGTCATTTTCGTCCTCCCTAGGCTTATTCTTGTCCAATTAGGGTTTTTAAGCAATCTTGTGCATCCAATAAGTTCATTTGTGTCATTGGATGAACATTTAGGTAATTTTCGTCCTCCCAAGGCTTATTCTTGTCCAATTAGGGTTTTTAACCAATCTTGTGCATCCAATAAGTTCATTTGTGTCATTGGATGAACATTTAGGTCATTTTCGTCCTCCCTAGGCTTATTCTTGTCCAATTAGGGTTTTTAAGCAATCTTGTGCATCCAATAAGTTCATTTGTGTCATTGGATGAACAATTAGGTCATTTTCGTCCTCCCTAGGCTTATTCTTGTCCAATTAGGGTTTTTAACCAATCTTGTGCATCCAATAAGTTCATTTGTGTCATTGGATGAACATTTAGGTCATTTTCGTCCTCCCTAGGCTTATTCTTGTCCAATTAGGGTTTTTAACCAACCTTGTGCCTCCAATATGTTCATTTGTGTCATTGGTTGAACATTTAGGTCATTTTCGTCCTCCCTAGGCTTATTCTTGTCCAATTAGGGTTTTTAACCAACCTTGTGCATCCAATAAGTTCATTTGTGTCATTGGTTGAACATTTAGGTCATTTTCGTCCTCCCTTGGCTTATTCTTGTCCAATTAGGGTTTTTAACCAACCTTGTGCATCCAATAAGTTCATTTGTGTCATTGGAGGATCATTTAGGTCATTTACGTCCTCCCTAGTCTTATTCTTGTCCAATTAGGGTTTTTATGCAATCTTGTGCATCCAATAGGTGTGTTTGTGTCATTGGACCAACATTTAGGTCATTTTCGTCCTTCCTAGTCTTATTCTTGTCCAATTAGGGTTTTTATGCAATCTTGTGCAACTAATAAGTGTGTTTGTGTCATTGGACGAACATTTAGGTCACTTTCATCCTCCCTAGGCTTATTCTTGTCCAATTAGGGTTTTTAACAATCTTGTGCATCCAATAAGTTCATTTGTGTCATTGGATGAACATTTAGGTCATTTTTTTCCGCCCTAGGCTTATTCTTGTCCAATTAGGGTTTTTAACCAATCTTGTGCATCCAATAAGTTCATTTGTGTCATTGGATGAACATTTTGGTCATTTTCGTCCTCCATATGCTTATTCTTGTCCAATTAGGGTTTTTAACCAATCTTGTGCATCCAATAAGTTCAATTGTGTCATTGGATGAACATTTAGGTCATTTTCGTCCTCCCTAGTCTTATTCTTGTCCAATTAGGGTTTTTATGCAATCTTGTGCATCCAATAGGTGTGTTTGTGTCATTGGAGGAACATTTAGGTCATTTTCGTCCTCCCTAGTCTTATTCTTGTCCAATTAGGGATTTTATGCAATCTTGTGCATCCAATAGGTGTGTTTGTGTCATTAGACGAACATTTAGGTCATTTGCGTCCTCCCTAGGCTTATTCTTGTCCAATTAGGGTTTTTAACCAATCTTGTGCATCCAATAAGTTCATTTGTGTCATTGGATGAACATTTAGGTCATTTTCGTCCTCCCTAGGCTTATTCTTGTCCAATTAGGGTTTTTAAGCAATCTTGTGCATCCAATAAGTTTATTTGTGTCATTGGATGAACATTTAGGTCATTTTCGTCCTCCCAAAGCTTATTGTTGTCCAATTAGGGTTTTTAACCAATCTTGTGGATCCAATAAGTTCATTTGTGTCATTGGATGAACATTTAGGTCATTTTCGTCCACCCTAGGCTTATTCTTGTCCAATTAGGGTTTTTAACCAATCTTGTGCATCCAATAAGTTCATTTGTGTCATTGGATGAACATTTAGGTCATTTTCGTCCTCCCTAGGCTTATTCTTGTCCAATTATGGTTTTTAACCATTCTTGTGCATCCAATAAGTTCATTTGTGTCATTGGATGAACATTTAGGTCATTTTCGTCCTCCCTACGCTTATTCTTGTCCAATTAGGGTTTTTAACCAATCTTGTGCATCCAATAAGTTCAATTGTGTCATTGGATGAACATTTAGGTCATTTTCGTCCTCCCTAGGCTTATTCTTGTCCAATTATGGTTTTTAACCAATCTTGTGCATCCAATAAGTTCATTTGTGTCATTGGATGAACATTTAGGTCATTTTCGTCCTCCCTAGGCTTATTCTTGTCCGATTAGGGTTTTTAACCAATCTTGTGCATTCAATAAGTTCATTTGCGTCATTGGATTAACATTTAGGTCATTTTCGTCCTCCCTAGTCTTATTCTTGTCCAATTAGGGTTTTTATGCAATCTTGTGCATCCAATAGGTGTGTTTGTGTCATTGGAGGAACATTTAGGTCATTTTCGTCCTCCCTAGTCTTATTCTTGTCCAATTAGGGTTTTTATGCAATCTTGTGCATCCAATAGGTGTGTTTGTGTCATTGGACGAACATTTAGGTCATTTTCGTCCTCCCTAGGCTTATTCATGTCCGATTAGGGTTTTTAACCAATGTTGTGCATTCAATAAGTTCATTTGTGTCATTGGATGAACATTTAGGTCATTTTCGTCCTCCCTAGTCTTATTCTTGTCCAATTAGGGTTTTTATGCAATCTTGTGCATCCAATAGGTGTGTTTGTGTCATTGGAGGAA
The DNA here is from genome assembly GCA_037974775.1 of Cicer pinnatifidum. NCBI lineage: Eukaryota > Viridiplantae > Streptophyta > Magnoliopsida > Fabales > Fabaceae > Cicer > Cicer pinnatifidum. Next base: position 556,483 of record JBBPBR010000343.1, read on the forward strand.
CACTTAGGTCATTTTCGTCCTCCCTAGTCTTTATCTTGTCCAATTAGGGTTTTTAACCAATCTTGTGCATCCAATAAGTTCATTTGTGTCATTGGATGAACATTTAGGTCATTTTCGTCCTCCCTAGTCTTATTCTTCTCCAATTAGGGTTTTTTATGCAATCTTGTGCATCCAATATGTGAGTTTGTGTCATTGGATGAACATTTAGGTCATTTTCGTCCTCCCTATGCTTATTCTTGTCCAATTAGGGTTTTTAACCAATCTTGTGCATCCAATAAGTTCATTTGTGTCATTGGATGTACATTTAGGTCATTTTCGTCCTCCCTAGGCTTATTCTTGTCCAATTAGGGTTTTTAACCAACCTTGTGCATCCAATAAGTTCATTTGTGTCATTGGAGGAAAATTTAGGTCATTTACGTCCTCCCTAGTCTTATTCTTGTCCAATTAGGGTTTTTATGCAATCTTGTGCATCCAATAGCTGTGTTTGTGTCATTGGACGAACATTTAGGTCATTTTCGTCATCCCTAGGCTTATTCTTGTCCAATTAGTGTTTTTAACCAATCTTGTGCATCCAATAAGTTCATTTGTGTCATTGGATGAACATTTAGGTCATTTTCGTCCTCCCTAGGCTTATTCTTGTCCAATTAGGGTTTTTAACCAACCTTGTGCATCCAATAAGTTCATTTGTGTCATTGGAGGAACATTTAGGTCATTTTCGTCATCCCTAGTCTTATTCTTGTCCAATTAGGGTTTTTATGCAATCTTGTGCATCCAATAGATGTGTTTGTGTCATTGGACGAACATTTAGGTCATTTTTGTCCTCCCTAGGCTTATTCTTGTCCAATTAGGGTTTTTAACCAACCTTGTGCATCCAATAAGTTCATTTGTGTCATTGGTTGAACATTTAGGTCATTTTCGTCCTCCCTAGGCTTATTCTTGTCCAAATAGGGTTTTTAACCAACCTTGTGCATCCAATAAGTTATTTGTGACATTGGTCGAACATTTAGGTCATTTACGTCCTCCCTAGTCTTATTCTTGTCCAATTAGGGTTTTTATGCAATCTAGTGCATCCAATAGGTGTGTTTGTGTCATTGGAGGAACATTTAGGTCATTTTCGTCCTCCCTAGTCTTATTCTTGTCCAATTAGGGTTTTTATGCAATCTTGTGCATCCAATAGGTGTGTTTGTGTCATTGGACGAACATTTAGGTCATTTTCGTCCTCCCTAGGCTTATTCTTGTCCAATTATGGTTTTTAACCAATCTTGTGCATCCCTAGTCTTATTCTTGTCCAATTAGGGTTTTTAACCAATCTTGTGCATACAATAAGTTCATTTGTGTCATTGGAGGAACATTTAGGTCATTTTCGTCCTCCCTAGTCTTATTCTTGTCCAATTAGGGTTTTTATGCAATCTTGTGCATCCAATAGGTGTGTTTGTGTCATTGGACGAACATTTAGGTCATTTTCGTCCTCCCTAGGCTTATTCTTGTCCAATTATGGTTTTTAACCAATCTTGTGCATCCAATAAGTTCATTTGGGTCATTGGATGAACAATTAGGTCATTTTCGTCCTCCCTAGTCTTATTCTTGTCCAATTAGGGTTTTAAGCAATCTTGTGCATCCAATATGTGTGTTTGTTTCATTGGATGAACATTTAGGTCATTTTCGTCCTCCCTATGCTTATTCTTGTCCAATTAGGGTTTTTATCCAATCTTGTGCATCCAATAAGTTCATTTGTGTCATTGGATGAACATTTAGGTCATTTTCGTCCTCCCTAGGCTTATTCTTGTCCAATTAGGGTTTTTAACCAATCTTTTGCATCCAATAAGTTCATTTGTGTCATTGGAGGAACATTTAGGTAATTTTCGTCCTCCCTATGCTTATTCTTGTCCAATTAGGGTTTTTAACCAATCTTGTGCATCCAATAAGTTCATTTGTGTCATTGGATGAACATTTAGGTCATTTTCGTCCTCCCTAGTCGTATTCTTGTCCAATTAGGGTTTTTATGCAATCTTGTGCATCCAATAGGTGTGTTTGTGTCATTGGACGAACATTTAGGTCATTTTCGTCCTCCCTAGGCTTATTCTTGTCCGATTAGGGTTTTTAACCAATCTTGTGCATCCAATAAGTTCATTTGTGTCATTGGATGAACATTTAGGTCATTTTCGTCCTCCCTAGTCTTATTCTTGTCCAATAAGGGTTTTAAGCAATCTTGTGCATCCAATATGTGGGTTTGTGTCATTGGACGAACATTTAGGTCATTTTCCTTCTCCCTATGCTTATTCTTGTCCAATTAGGGTTTTTAACCAATCTTGTGCATCCAATAAGTTCATTTGTGTCATTGGATGAACATTTAGGTCATTTTCGTCCTCCCTAGGCTTATTCTTGTCCAATTAGGGTTTTTAAACAATCTTGTGCATCCAATAAGTTCGTTTGTGTCATTGGACGAACATTTAGGTCATTTTCGTCCTCCCTAGGCTTATTCTTGTCCAATTAGGGTTTTTAACCAATCTTGTGCATCCAATAAGTTCATTTGTGTCATTGGATGAACATTTAGGTCATTTTCGTCATCCCTAGTTTTATTCTTGTCCAATTAGGTTTTTAAGCAATCTTGTGCATCCAATATGTGTGTTTGTGTCATTGGATGAACATTTAGGTCATTTTCGTCCTCCCTATGCTTATTCTTGTCCAATTAGGGTTTTTAACCAATCTTGTGCATCCAATAAGTTCATTTGTGTCATTGGATGAACATTTAGGTCATTTTCGTCCTCCCTAGGCTTATTCTTGTCCAATTAGGGTTTTTAAACAATCTTGTGCATCCAGTAGGTGTGTTTGTGTCATTGGATGAACATTTAGGTCATTTTCGTCCTCCCTAGGCTTATTCTTGTCCAATTAGGGTTTTTAACCAACCTTGTGCATCCAATAAGTTCATTTGTGTCATTGGTTGAACATTTAGGTCATTTTCGTCCTCCCTAGGCTTATTCTTGTCCAATTAGGGTTTTTAACCAATCTTGTACATCCAATAAGTTCATTTGTGTCATTGGTTGAACATTTAGGTCATTTTCGTCCTCCCTAGGCTTATTCTTGTCCAATTAGGGTTTTTAACCAACCTTGTGCATCCAATAAGTTCATTTGTGTCATTGGTGGAACATTTAGGTCATTTACGTCCTCCCTAGTCTTATTCTTGTCCAATTAGGGTTTTATGCAATCTTGTGCATCCAATAGGTGTGTTTGTGTCATTGGACGAACATTTAGGTCATTTTCGTCATCCCTAGGCTTATTCTTGTCCAATTAGTGTTTTTATGCAATCTTGTGCATCCAATAGGTGTGTTTGTGTCATTGGATGAACATTTAGGTCATTTTCGTCCTCCCTAGGCTTATTCTTGTCCAATTAGGGTTTTTAACCAATCTTGTGCATACAATAAGTTCATTTGTGTCATTCGATGAACATTTGGGTCATTTTCGTCCCCCCTAGGCTTATTCTTGTCCAATTAGGATTTTTAACCAATCTTGTGCATCCAATAAGTTCATTTGTATCATTGGATGAACATTTAGGTCATTTTCGTCCTCCCTAGTCTTATTCTTGTCCAATTAGGGTTTTTATGCAATCTTGTCCATCCAATAAGTTCATTTGTGTCATTGGATGAACATTTAGGTCATTTTTGTCCTCCCTAGGCTTATTCTTGTCCAATTAGGGTTTTTAACCAACCTTGTGCATCCAATAAGTTCATTTGTGTCATTGGTGGAACATTTAGGTCATTTACGTCCTCCCTAGTCTTATTCTTGTCCAATAAGGGTTTTTATGCAATCTTGTGCATCCAATAGGTGTGTTTGTGTCATTGGACGAACATTTAGGTCATTTTCGTCATCCCTAGGCTTATTCTTGTCCAATTAGGGTTTTTAACCAATCTTGTGCATCCAATAAGTTCATTTGTGTCATCGGATGAACATTTAGGTCATTTTCGTCCTCCCTAGTCTTATTCTTGTCCAATTAGGGTTTTAAGCAATCTTGTGCAACTAATATGTGTGTTTGTGTCATTGGATGAACATTTAGGTAATTTTCGTCCTCCCTATGCTTATTCTTGTCCAATTAGGGTTTTTAACCAATCTTGTGCATACAATAAGTTCATTTGTGTCATTGGACGAACATTTAGGTCATTTTGGTCCTCCGTAGGCTTATTCTTGACCAATTAGGGTTTTCAACCAATCTTGTGCATCCAATAAGTTCATTTGTGTCATTGGATGAACATTTAGGTCATTTTCGTCCTCCCTAGGCTTATTCTTGTCCAATTAGGGTTTTTAACCAATCTTTTGCATCCAATAAGTTCATTTGTGTCATTGGATGAACATTTAGGTCATTTTCGTCCTCCCTAGGCTTATTCTTGTCCAAGTAGGGTTTTTAACCAATCTTGTGCATCCAATAAGTTCATTTGTGTCATTGGTTGAACATTTAGGTCATTTTCGTCCTCCCTAGGCTTATTCTTGTCCAATTAGGGTTTTTAACCAATCTTGTGCATCCAATAAGTTCATTTGTGTCACTGGACGAACATTTAGGTCATTTTCGTCCTCCCTAGGCTTATTCTTGTCCAATTAGGGTTTTTAACCAATCTTGTGCATCCAATAAGTTCATTTGTGTCATTGGATGAACATTTAGGTCATTTTCGTCCTCCCTAGGCTTATTCTTGTCCAATTAGGGTTTTTAACCAACCTTGTGCATTCAATAAGTTCATTTGTGTCATTGGAGGAAAATTTAGGTCATTTACGTCCTCCCTAGTCTTATTCTTGTCCAATTAGGGTTTTTATGCAATCTTGTGCATCCAATAGCTGTGTTTGTGTCATTGGACGAACATTTAGGTCATTTTCGTCATCCCTAGGCTTATTCTTGTCCAATTAGGGTTTTTAACCAATCTTGTGCATCCAATAAGTTCATTTGTGTCATTGGATGAACATTTAGGTCATTTTCGTCCTCCTTAGGCTTATTCTTGTCCAATTTGGGTTTTTAACCAATCTTTTGCATCCAATAAGTTCATTTGTGTCATTGGAGGAACATTTAGGTCATTTTCGTCCTCCCTATGCTTATTCTTGTCCAATTAGGGTTTTTAACCAATCTTTTTCATCCAATAAGTTCATTTGTGTCATTGGATGAACATTTAGGTCATTTTCGTCCTCCCTAGGCTTATTCTTGTCCAATTAGGGTTTTTAACCAATCTTGTGCATCCAATAAGTTCATTTGTGTCATTGGATGAACATTTAGGTCATTTTCGTCCTCCCTAGGCTTATTCATGTCCAATTAGGGTTTTTAACCAATCTTTTGCATGCAATAAGTTCATTTGTGTCATTGGATGAACATTTAGGTCATTTTCGTCCTCCCTATGCTTATTCTTGTCCAATTAGGGTTTTTAACCAATCTTTCGCATCCAATAAGTTCATTTGTGTCATTGGATGAACATTTAGGTCATTTTCGTCCTCCCTAGGCTTATTCTTGTCCAAGTAGGGTTTTTAACCAATCTTGTGCATCCAATAAGTTCATTTGTGTCATTAGATGAACATTTAGGTCATTTTCGTCCTCCCTAGGCTTGTTCTTGTCCAATTAGGGTTTTTAACCAACCTTGTGCATCCAATAAGTTCATTTGTGTCATTGGTGGAACATTTAGGTCATTTACGTCCTCCCTAGTCTTATTCTTATGCAATTAGGGTTTTTATGCATTCTTGTGCATCCAATAGGTGTGTTTGTGTCATTGGAGGAACATTTAGGTCATTTTCGTCCTCCCTAGTCTTATTCTTGTCCAATTAGGGTTTTTAACCAATCTTGTGCATCCAATAAGTTCATTTGTGTCATTGGATGAACATTTAGGTCATTTTCGTCCTCCCTAGTCTTATTCTTGTCCAATTAGGGTTTTTATGCAATCTTGTGCATCCAATAGGTGTGTTTGTGTCATTGGAGGAACATTTAGGTCATTTTCGTCCTCCCTAGTCTTATTCATGTCCAATTAGGGTTTATATGCAATCTTGTGCATCCAATAGGTGTGTTTGTGTCATTGGATGAACATTTAGGTCATTTTCGTACTCCCTAGGCTTATTCTTGCCCAATTAGGGTTTTTAACCAATCTTGTGCATCCAATAAGTTCATTTGTGTCATGGAATGAACATTTAGGTCATTTTCGTCCTCCCTAGGCTTATTCTTGTCTAATTAGGGTTTTTAACCAATCTTGTGCATCCAAAAAGTTCATTTGTGTCATTGGATGAACATTTAGGTCATTTTCGTCCTCCCTATGCTTATTCTTGTCCAATTAGGGTTTTTAACCAATCTTGTGCATCCAATAAGTTCATTTGTGTCATTGGATGAACATTTAGGTCATTTTCGTCCTCCCTAGTCTTATTCTTGTCCAATTAGGGTTTTTATGCAATCTTGTGCATCCAATAGGTGTATTTGTGTCATTTGACAAACATTTAGGTCATTTTCGTCCTCCCTAGGCTTATTCTTGTCCAATTAGGGTTTTTAACCAATCTTGTGCATCCAATAGGTGTGTTTGTGTCATTGGAGGAACATTTAGATCATTTTCGTCCTCCCTAGTCTTATTATTGTCCAATTAGGGTTTTTATGCAATCTTGTGCATCCAATAGGTGTGTTTGTGTCATTGGATGAACAGTTAGGTCTTTTTCGTCCTCCCAAGGCTTATTCTTGTCCATTTAGGGTTTTTAGCCAATTTTGTGTATCCAATAAGTTCATTTGTGTCATTGGTTGAACATTTAGGTCATTTTCGTCCTCCCTAGGCTTATTCTTGTCCAATTAGGGTTTTTAACCAACCTTGTGCATCCAATAAGTTCATTTGTGTCATTGGAGGAACATTTAGGTCATTTTCGTCCTCCCTAGTCTTATTCTTGTCCAATTAGGGTTTTTATGCAATCTTGTGCATCCAATAGGTGTGTTTGTGTCATTGGACGAACATTTAGGTCATTTTCGTCCTCCCTATGCTTATTCTTGTCCAATTAGCGTTTTTAACCAACCTTGGGCATCCAATAAGTTCATTTGTGTCGTTGGTTGAACATTTAGGTCATTTTCGTCCTCCCTAGGCTTATTCTTGTCCAATTAGGGTTTTTAACCAACCTTGTGCATCCAATAAGTTCATTTGTGTCATTGGAGGAACATTTAGGTCATTTTCGTCCTCCCTAGTCTTATTCTTGTCCAATTAGGGTTTTTATGCAATCTTGTGCATCCAATAGGTGTGTTTGTGTCATTGGACGAACATTTAGGTCATTTTCGTCCTCCCTAGGCTTATTCTTGTCCAATTAGGGTTTTTAACCAATCTTGTGCATCCAATAAGTTCATTTGTATCATTGGATGAACATTTAGGTCATTTTCGTCATCCCTAGTCTTATTCTTGTGCAATTAGTATTTTAAATATTCTTATGCATCCAATATGTGTGTTTGTGTCATTGGATGAACATTTAGGTCATTTTCGTCCTCCCTATGCTTATTCTTGTCCAATTAGGGTTTTTAACCAATCTTGTGCATACAATAAGTTCATTTGTGTCATTGGATGAACATTTAGGTCATTTTCGTCCTCCCTATGCTTATTCTTGTCCAATTAGGGTTTTTAACCAATCTTGTGCATCCAATAAGTTCATTTGTGTCATTGGATGAAAATTTAGGTCATTTTCGTCCTCCCTAGTCTTATTCTTGTCCAATTAGGGTTTTTATGCAATCTTGTGCATCCAATAGGTGTGTTTGTGTCATTGGACGAACATTTAGGTCATTTTCGTCCTCCCTAGGCTTATTCATGTCCGATTAGGGTTTTTAACCAATGTTGTGCATTCAATAAGTTCATTTGTGTCATTGGATGAACATTTAGGTCATTTTCGTCCTCCCTAGTCTTATTCTTGTCCAATTAGGGTTTTTATGCAATCTTGTGCATCCAATAGGTGTGTTTGTGTCATTGGAGGAACATTTAGGTCATTTTCGTCCTCCCTAGTCTTATTCTTGTCCAATGAGGGTTTTTATGCAATCTTGTGCATCCAATAGGTGTGTTTGTGTCATTGGAGGAACATTTAGGTCATTTTCGTCCTCCCTAGTCTTATTCTTGTCCAATTAGGGTTTTTATGCAATCTTGTGCATCCAATAGGTGTGTTTGTGTCATTGGACGAACATTTAGGTCATTTTCGTCCTCCCTAGGCTTATTCTTGTCCAATTAGGGTTTTTCACCAATCTTGTGCATGCAATAAGTTCATTTGTGTCATTGGATGAACATTTAGGTCATTTTCGTCCTCCCTAGGCTTATTCTTGTCCAATTAGGGTTTTTAACCAATCTTGTGCATCCAATAAGTTCATTTGTGTCATTGGATGAACATTTAGGTCATTTTCGTCCTCCCTAGTCTTATTCTTGTCCAATTAGGGTTTTTAACCAACCTTGTGCATCCAATAAGTTCATTTGTGTCATTGGTGGAACGTTTAGGTCATTTACGTCCTCCCTAGTCTTATTCTTGTCCAATTAGGGTTTTTATGCAATCTTGTGCATCCAATAGGTGTGTTTGTGTCATTGGAGGAACATTTAGGTCATTTTCGTCCTCCCTAGTCTTATTCTTGTCCAATTAGGGTTTTTATGCAATCTTGTGCATCCAATAGGTGTGTTTGTGTCATTGGACGAACATTTAGGTCATTTTCGTCCTCCCTAGGCTTATTCTTGTCCAATTAGGGTTTTTAACCAATCTTGTGCATCCAATAAGTTCATTTGTGTCATTGGATGAACATTTAGGTCATTTTCGTCCTTCCTACTCTTATTCTTGTCCAATTAGGGTTTTTATGCAATCTTGTGCATCCAATAGGTGTGTTTGTGTCATTGGAGGAACATTTAGGTCATTTTCGTCCTCCCTAGGCTTATTCTTGTCCAATTAGGGTTTTTAACCAATCTTGTGCATCCAATAAGTTCATTTGTGTCATTGGATGAACATTTAGGTCATTTTCGTCCTCCCTAGTCTTATTCTTGTCCAATTAAGGTTTTAAGCAATCTTGTGAATCCAATATGTGTGTTTGTGTCATTGGATGAACATTTAGGTCATTTTCGTCCTCCCTATGCTTATTCTTGTCCAATTAGGGTTTTTAACCAATCTTGTGCATACAATAAGTTCATTTGTGTCATTGGATGAACATTTAGGTCATTTTCGTCCTCCCTAGTCTTATTCTTGTCCAATTAGGGTTTTTATAAAATCTTGTGCATCCAATAGGTGTGTTTGTGTCATTGGAGGAACATTTAGGTCATTTTCGTCCTCCCTAGTCTTATTCTTGTCCAATTAGGGTTTTTATGCAATCTTGTGCATCCAATAGGTGTGTTTGTGTCATTGGACGAACTTTTAGGTCATTTTCGTCCTCCATAGGCTTATTCTTGTCCAATTAGGGTTTTTAACAAATCTTGTGTATCCAATAAGTTCATTTGTGTCATTGGATGAACATTTAGGTCATTTTCGTCCTCCCTAGTCTTATTCTTGTCGAATAAGGGTTTTTATGCAATCTTGTGCATCCAATAGGTGTGTTTGTGTCATTGGATGAACATTTAGGTCATTTTCGTCCTCCCTAGTCTTATTCTTGTCCAATTAGGGTTTTTATGCAATCTTGTGCATCCAATAGGTGTGTTTGTGTCATTGGACGAACATTTAGGTCATTTTCGTCCTCCCTAGTCTTATTCTTGTCCAATTAGGGTTTTAAGCAATCTTGTGCATCCAATATGTGGGTTTGTGTCATTGGATGAACATTTAGGTCATTTTCGTCCTCCCTATGCTTATTCTTGTCCAATTAGGGTTTTTAACCAATCTTGTGCATCTAAAAAGTTCATTTGTGTCATTGGATGAACATTTAGGTCATTTTCGTCCTCCCTAGTCTTATTCTTGTCCAATTAGGGTTTTTATGCAATCTTGTGCATCCAATTGGTGTGTTTGTGTCATTGGACGAACATTTAGGTCATTTTCGAACTCCCTAGGCTTATTCTTGTCCAGTTAGGGTTTTTAACCAATCTTGTGCATCCAATATGTTCATTTGTGTCATTGGATGAACATTTAGGTCATTTTCGTCCTCCCTAGGCTTATTCTTGTCTAATTAGGGTTTTTAACCAATCTTGTGCATCCAATAAGTTCATTTGTGTCATTGGATGAACATTTAGGTCATTTTCGTCCTCCCTAGGCTTATTCTTGTCGAATTAGGGTTTTTAACCAATCTTGTGCATCCTATAAGTTCATTTGTGTCATTGGATGAACATTTAGGTCATTTTCGTCCTCCCTAGGCTTATTCTTGTCCAATTAGGGTTTTTAACCAATCTTGTGCATCCAATAAGTTCATTTGTGTCATTGGATGAACATTTAGGTCATTTTCGTCCTCCCTAGGCTTATTCTTGTCCAATTAGGGTTTTTAAACAATCTTGTGCATCCAGTAGGTGTGTTTGTGTCATTGGATGAACATTTAGGTCATTTTCGTCCTCCCTAGGCTTATTCTTGTCCAATTAGGGTTTTTAACCAACCTTGTGCATCCAATAAGTTCATTTGTGTCATTGGTTGAACATTTAGGTCATTTTCGTCCTCCCTAGGCTTATTCTTTTCCAATTAGGGTTTTTTACCAACCTTGTGCATCCAATAAATTCATTTGTGTCATTGGTGGAACATTTAGGTCATTTACGTCCTCCCTAGTCTTATTCTTGTCCAATTAGGGTTTTTATGCAATCTTGTGCATCCAATAGGTGTGTTTGTGTCATTGGACGAACATTTAGGTCATTTTCGTCCTCCCTAGGCTTATTCTTGTCCAATTAGGGTTTTTATGCAATCTTGAGCATCCAATAGGTGTGTTTGTGTCATTGGACGAACATTTAGGTCATTTTTGTCCTCCCTAGGCTTATTATTGTCCAATTAGGGTTTTTAGCCAATCTTGTGCATCCAATAAGTTCATTTGTGTCATTGGATGAACATTTAGGTCATTTTTGTCCTCCCTAGGCTTATTCTTGTCCAATTAGGGTTTTTAACCAATCTTGTGCATCCAATAAGTTCATTTGTGTCATTGGATGAACATTTAGGTCATTTTCGTCCTCCCTAGGCTTATTCTTGTCCAATTAGGGTTTTTAACCAACCTTGTGCATCCAATAAGTTCATTTGTGTCATTGGTTGAACATTTAGGTCATTTTCGGCCTCCCTAGGCTTATTCTTGTCCAATTATGGTTTTTAACAAACCTTGTGTATCCAATAAGTTCATTTGTGTCATTGGATGAACATTTAGGTCATTTTCGTCCTCCCTAGTCTTATTCTTGTCCAATTAGGGTTTTTATGCAATCTTGTGCATCCAATAGGTGTGTTTGTGTCATTGGAGGAACATTTAGGTCATTTTCGTCCTCCCTAGTCTTATTCTTGTCCAATTAGGGTTTTTATGCAATCTTGTGCATCCAATAGGTGTGTTTGTGTCATTGGACGAACATTTAGGTCATTTTCGTCCTCCCTAGGCTTATTCTAGTCCAATTAGGGTTTTTAACCAATCTTGTGCATCCAATAAGTTCGTTTGTGTCATTAGATGAACATTTAGGTCATTTTCGTCCTCCCTAGTCTTATTCTTGTCCAATTTGGGTTTTAAGCAATCTTGTGCATCCAATATGTGTGTTTGTGTCATTGGATGAACATTTAGGTCATTTTCGTCCTCCCTATGCTTATTCTTGTCCAATTAGGGTTTTTAACCAATCTTGTGCATCCAATAAGTTCATTTGTGTCATTGGATGAACATTTAGGTCATTTTCGTCCTCCCTAGGCTTATTCTTGTCCAATTAGGGTTTTTAACCAATCATGTGCATCCAATAAGTTGATTTGTGTCATTAGATGAACATTTAGGTCATTTTTGTCCTCCCTAGGCTTATTCTTGTCCAATTAGGGTTTTTAACCAATCTTGTGCATCCAATACATTCATTTGTGTCATTGGATGAACATTTAGGTCATTTTCGTCCTCCCTAAGCTTATTCTTGTCCAATTATGGTTTTTAACCAATCTTCTGCATCCAATAAGTTCATTTGTGTCATTGGATGAACATTTAGGTCATTTTCGTCCTCCCTAGGCTTATTCTTGTCCAATTAGGGTTTTTAGCCAATCTTGTGCATCCAATAAGTTCATTTGTTTCATTGGAGGAACATTTAGGTCATTTTCGTCCTCCCTAGTCTTATTCTTCTCCAATTAGGGTTTTTATGCAATCTTGTGCATCCAATATGTGTGTTTGTGTCATTGGATGAACATTTAGGTCATTTTCGTCCTCCCTAGGCTTATTCTTGTCCAATTAGGGTTTTTAACCAATCTTGTGCATCCAATAAGTTCATTTGTGTCATTGGATGAACATTTAGGTCATTTTCGTCCTCCCTAGTCTTATTCTTGTCAGATTAGGGTTTTCATGCAATCTTGTGCATCCAATATGTGTGTTTGTGTCATTGGATGAACATTTAGGTCATTTTCGTCCTCCATATGCTTATTCTTGTCCAATTAGAGTTTTTAACCAATCTTGTGCATCCAATGAGTTCATTTGTGTCATTGGATGAACATTTAGGTCATTTTCGTCCTCCCTAGTCTTATTCTTGTCCAATTAGGGTTTTTATGCAATCTTGTGCATCCAATAGGTGTGTTGGTGTCATTGGAGGAACATTTGGGTCATTTTCGTCCTCCCTAGTCTTATTCTTGTCCAATTAGGGTTTTTAACCAACCTTGTGCATCCAATAAGTTCATTTGTGTCATTGGTGGAACATTTAGGTCATTTACGTCCTCCCTAGTCTTATTCTTATCCAATTAGGGTTTTTATGCAATCTTGTGCATCCAATAGGTGTGTTTGTGTCATTGGAGGAACATTTAGGTCATTTTCGTCCTCCCTAGTCTTATTCTTGTCCAATTAGGGATTTTATGCAATCTTGTGCATCCAATAGGTGTGTTTGTGTCATTGGACGAACATTTAGGTCATTTTCGTCCTCCCTATGCTTATTCTTGTCCAATTAGGGTTTTTAACCAATCTTGTGCATCCAATAAGTTCATTTGTGTCATTGGATGAACATTTAGGTCATTTTCGTCATCCCTAGGCTTATTCTTGTCCAATTAGGGTTTTTTGTGCAATCTTGTGCATCCAATATTTGTGTTTGTGTCATTGGATGAACATTTAGGTCATTTTCGTCCTCCCTATGCTTATTCTTGTCCAATTAGGGTTTTTAACCAATCTTGTGCATCCAATAAGTTCATTTGTGTCATTGGATGAACATTTAGGTCATTTTCGTTCTCCCTAGGCTTATTCTTGTCCAATTAGGGTTTTTAACCAACCTTGTGCAACCATTAAGTTCATTTGTGTCATTGGAGGAAAATTTAGGTCATTTACGTCCTCCCTAGTCTTATTCTTGTCCAATTAGGGTTTTAAGCAATCTTGTGCATCCAATATGTGTGTTTGTGTCATTGGATGAACATTTAGGTCATTTTCGTCCTCCCTATGCTTATTCTTGTCCAATTAGGGTTTTTAACCAATCTTGTGCATCCAATAAGTTCATTTGTGTCATTGGATGAACATTTAGGTCATTTTCGTCCTCCCTATCCTTATTCTTGTCCAATTAGGGTTTTTAACCAATCTTGTGCATCCAATAAGTTCATTTGTGTCATTGGATGAACATTTAGGTCATTTTCGTCCTCCCTAGTCTTATTCTTGTCCAATTAGGGTTTTTATGCAATCTTGGCATCCAATAGGTGTGTTTGTGTCATTGGACGAACATTTAGGTCATTTTCGTCCTCCCTAGGCTTATTCTTGTCCAATTAGGGTTTTTAACCAATCTTGTGCATCCAATAAGTTCATTTGTGTCATTGGATGAACATTTAGGTCATTTTCGTCCTCCCTAGGCTTATTCTTGTCCAATTAGGGTTTTTATGCAATCTTGTGCATCTAATTGGTGTGTTTGTGTCATTGGACGAACATTTAGGTCATTTTCGTCCTCCCTAGGCTTATTCTTGTTCAATTAGGGTTTTTAACCAACCTTGTGCATCCAATAAGTTCATTTGTGTCATTGGTTGAACATTTCGGTCATTTTCGTCCTCCCTAGGCTTATTCTTGTCCAATTAGGGTTTTTAACCAACCTTGTGCATCCAATAAGTTCATTTGTGTCATTGGTTGAACATTTAGGTCATTTACGTCCTCCCTAGTCTTATTCTTGTCCAATTAGGGTTTTTATGCAATCTTGTGCATCCAATAGGTGTGTTTGTGTCATTGGACGAACATTTAGGTCATTTTCGTCCTCCCTAGGCTTATTCTTGTCCAATTAGGGTTTTTATGCAATCTTGAGCATCCAATAGGTGTGTTTGTATCATTGGACGAACGTTTAGGTCATTTTCGTCCTCCCTAGGCTTATTCTTGTCCAATTAGGGTTTTTATGCAATCTTGTGCATCCAATAGGTGTGTTTGTGTCATTGGACGAACATTTAGGTCATTTTCG
>JBBPBR010000343.1:571105-585294 GCA_037974775.1 Cicer pinnatifidum
CAATCTTGTGCATCCAATAAGTTCATTTGTGTCATTGGATGAACATTTAGGTCATTTTCGTCCTCCCTAGGCTTAATCTTGTGCATCCAATAAGTTCATTTGTGTCATTGGACGAACATTTAGGTCATTTTTGTCCTCCCTAGGCTTATTCTTGTCTGATTAGGGTTTTTAACCAATCTTGTGCATCCAATAAGTTCATTTGTGTCATTGGATGAACATTTAGGTCATTTTCGTCCTCCCTCGGATTATTCTTGTCCAATTAGGGTTTTTATGCAATCTTGTGCATCCAATAGGTGTGTTTGTGTCATTGGACGAACATTTAGGTCATTTTCGTCCTCCCTAGGCTTATTCTTGTCCAATTAGGGTTTTTATGCAATCTTGTGCAGCCAATAGGTGTGTTTGTGTCATTGGACGAACATTTAGGTCATTTTCGTCCTCCCTAGGCTTAGGGTTTTTAACCAATCTTGTGCATCCAATAAGTTCATTTGTGTCATTGGATGAACATTTAGGTCATTTTCGTCCTCTCTAGGCTTATTCTTGTCCAATTAGGGTTTTTAACCAATCTTGTGCATCCAATAAGTTCATTTGTGTCATTGGATGAACATTTAGGTCATTTTCATCCTCCCTAGGCTTATTCTTGTCCAATTAGGGTTTTTATGCAATCTTGTGTATCCAATAGGTGTGTTTGTGTCGTTGGACGAACATTTAGGTCATTTTCGTCCTCCCTAGGCTTATTCTTGTCCAATTAGGGTTTTTAACCAATCTTGTGCATCCAATAAGTTCATTTGTGTCATTGGATGAACATTTAGGTCATTTTCGTCCTCCCTAGGCTTATTCTTGTCCAATTAGGGTTTTTAACCAATCTTGTGCATCCAATATGTTCATTTGTGTCATTGGATGAACATTTAGGTCCTTTTTGTCCTCCCTAGTCTTATTCTTGTCCAATTAGGGTTTTTATGCAATCTTGTGCATCCAATAGGTGTGTTTGTGTCATTGGATGAACATTTAGGTCATTTTCGTTCTCCCTATGCTTATTCTTGTCCAATTAGGGTTTTTAACCAATCTTGTGCATACAATAAGTTCATTTGTGTCATTGGATGAACATTTAGGTCATTTTCGTCCTCCCTAGTCTTATTCTTGTCCAATTAGGGTTTTTATGCAATCTTGTGCATCCAATAGGTGTGTTTGTGTCATTGGAGGAACATTTAGGTCATTTTCGTCCTCCCTAGGCTTATTCTTGTCCAATTAGGGGTTTCAACCAATCTTGTGCATCCAATAAGTTCATTTGTGTCATTGGATGAACATTTAGGTCATTTTCGTCCTCCCTAGGCTTATTCTTGTCCAATTAGGTTTTTAAACCAATCTTGTGCATCCAATAAGTTCATTTGTGTCAATGGATGAACATTTAGGTCATTTTCGTCCTCCCTAGGCTTATTCTTGTCCAATTAGGGTTTTTAACCAATCTTGTGCATCCAATAAGTTCATTTGTGTCATTGGTTGAACATTTAGGTCATTTTCGTCCTCCCTAGTCTTATTCTTGTCCAATTAGGGTTTTTATGCAATCTTGTGCATTCAATAGTTGTGTTTGTGTCATTGGACGAACATTTAGGTCATTTCCGTCCTCCCTAGGCTTATTCTTTTCCAATTAGGGTTTTTAACCAATCTTCTGCATCCAATAAGTTGATTTGTGTCATTGTATGAACATTTAGGTCATTTTCGTCCTCCCTAGGCTTATTCTTGTCCAATTAGGGTTTTTAACCAATCTTGTGCATCCAATAAGTTCATTTGTGTCATTGGATGAACATTTAGGTCATTTTCGTCCTCCCTAGGCTTATTCCTGTCCAATTAGGGTTTTTAACCAATCTTGTGCATCCAATAAGTTCATTTGTGTCATTGGATGAACATTTAGGTCATTTTCGTCCTCCCTAGTCTTATTCTTGTCCAATTAGGGTTTTAAGCAATCTTGTGCATCCAATATGTGCGTTTGTGTCATTGGATGAACATTTAGGTCATTTTCGTCCTCCCTATGCTTATTCTTGTCCAATTAGGGTTTTTAACCAATCTTGTGCATCCAATAAGTTCATTTGTGTCATTGGATGAACATTTAGGTCATTTTCGTCCTCCCTAGTCTTATTCTTGTCCAATTAGGGTTTTTATGCAATCTTGTGCATCCAATAGGTGTGTTTGTGTCATTGGAGGAACATTTAGGTCATTTTCGTCCTCCCTAGTCTTATTCTAGTCGAATTACGGTTTTTATGCAATCTTGTGCATCCAATAGGTGTGTTTGTGTCATTGGAGGAACATTTAGGTCATTTTCGTCCTCCCTAGTCTTATTCTTGTCCAATTAGGGTTTTTATGCAATCTTGTGCATCCAATAGGTGTGTTTGTGTCATTGGACGAAATTTTTGGTCATTTTCGTCCTCCCTAGTCTTATTCTTGTCCAATTAGGGTTTTAAGCAATCTTGTGCATCCAATATGTGTGTTTGTGTCATTGGATGAACATTTAGGTAATTTTCGTCCTCCCTATGCTTATTCTTGTCCAATTAGGGTTTTTAACAAATCTTGTGCATACAATAAGTTCATTTGTGTCATTGGATGAACATTTAAGTCACTTTCGTCCTCCCTAGTCTTATTCTTGTCCAATTAGGGTTTTTATGCAATCTTGTGCATCCAATAGGTGTGTTTGTGTCATTGGAGGAACATTTAGGTCATTTTCGTCCTCCCTAGTCTTATTCTTGTCCAATTAGGGTTTTTATGCAATCTTGTGCATCCAATAGGTGTCTTTGTGTCATTGGAGGAACATTTAGGTCATTTTCGTCCTCCCTAGGCTTATTCTTGTCCAATTAGGGTTTTTATGCAATCTTGTGCATCCAATAGGTGTGTTTGTGTCATTGGACGAACATTTAGGTCATTTTCGTCATCCCTAGTCTTATTTTTGTCCAATTAGGGTTTTAAGCAATCTTGTGCATCCAATATGTGTGTTTGTGTCATTGGATGAACATTTAGGTCATTTTCGTCCTCCCTATGCTTATTCTTGTCCAATTAGGGTTTTTAACCAATCTTGTGCATCCAATAAGTTCATTTGTGTCATTGGATGAACATTTAGGTCATTTACGTCCTCCCTAGGCTTATTCTTGTCCAATTAGGGTTTTTAACCAATCTTGTGCATGCAATAAGTTCATTTGTGTCATTGGATGAACATTTAGGTCATTTTCGTCCTCCCTAGGCTTATTGTTGTCCAATTAGGGTTTTTATGCAATCTTGTGCATCCAATAGGTGTGTCTGTGTCATTGGACGAACATTTAGGTCATTTTCGTCCTCCCTAGGCTTATTCTTGTCCAATTAGGGTTTTTATGCATTCCTGTGCATCCAATAGGTGTTTCTGTGTCATTGGACGAACATTTAGGTCATTTTCGTCCTCCCTAGGCTTATTCTTGTCCAATTAGGGTTTTTAACCAACCTTGTGCATCCAATAAGTTCATTTGTGTAATTGGTTGAACATTTAGGTCATTTTCGTCCTCCCTAGGCTTATTCTTGTCCAATTAGGGTTTTTAACCAACCTAGTGCATCCAATAAGTTCATTTGTGTCATTGGTGGAACATTTAGGTCATTTACGTCCTCCCTAGTCTTATTCTTGTCCAATAAGGGTTTTTATGCAATCTTATGCATCCAATAGGTGTGTTTGTGTCATTGGAGGAACATTTAGGTCATTTTCGTCCACCCTAGTCTTATTCTTGTCAAATTAGGGTTTTTATGCAATCTTGTGCATCCAATAGGTGTGTTTGTGTCATTGGAGGAACATTTAGGTCACTTTCGTCCTCCCTAGTCTTATTCTTGTCCAATTAGGGTTTTTATGCAATCTTGTGCATCCAATAGGTGTGTTTGTGTCATTGGACGAACATTTCGGTCATTTTCGTCCTCCCTAGGCTTATTCTTGTCCAATTAGGGTTTTTAACCAATCCTGTGCATCCAATATGTTCATTTGTGTCATTGGATGAACATTTAGGTCATTTTCGTCCTCCCTAGTCTTATTCTTGTCCAATTAGGGTTTTTATGCAATCTTATGCGTCCAATAGGTGTGTTTGTGTCATTGGAGGAACATTTAGTTCATTTTCTTCCTCCCTAGTCTTATTCTTGTCCAATTAGGGTTTTTATGCAATCTTGTGCATCCAATAGGTGTGTTTGTGTCATTGGACGAACATTTAGGTCATTTTCGTCCTCCCTAGGCTTATTCTTGTCCAATTAGGGTTTTTAACCAATCTTGTGCATCCAATAAGTTCATTTGTGTCATTGGATGAACATTCAGGTCATTTTCGTCCTCCCTAGTCTTATTCTTGTCCAATTAGGGTTTTTATGCAATCTTGTGCATCCAATAGGTGTGTTTGTGTCATTGGACGAACATTTAGGTCATTTTCGTCCTCCCTAGGCTTATTCTTGTCCAATTAGGGTTTTTAACAAATCTTGTGCATCCAATAAGTTCATTTGTGTCATTGGATGAACATTTAGGTAATTTTCGTCCTCCCTAGGCTTATTCTTGTCCAATTAGGGTTTTTAACCAATCTTGTGCATCCAATAAGTTCATTTGTGTCATTGGACGAACATTTAGGTCAATTTCGTCCTCCCTAGGCTTATTCTTGTCCAATTAGGGTTTTTAACCAATCTTGTGCATCCAATAAGTTCATTTGTGTCATTGGACGAACATTTAGGTCAATTTCGTCCTCCCTAGTCTTATTCTTGTCCAATTAGGGTTTTCAACCAATCTTGTGCATCCAATAAGTTCATTTGTGTCATTTGATGAACATTTAGGTCATTTTCGTCCTCCCTAGGCTTATTCTTGTCCAATTAGGGTTTTTAACCAATCTTGTGCATCCAATAAGTTCATTTGTGTCATTGGATGAACATTTAGGTCATTTTCGTCCTCCCTAGTCTTATTCTTGTCCAATTAGGGTTTGTATGCAATCTTGGGCATCCAATAGGTGTGTTTGTGTCATTGGAGGAACATTTAGGTCATTTTCGTCCTCCCTAGTCTTATTCTTGTCCAATTAGGGTTTTTATGCAATCTTGTGCATCCAATAGGTGTGTTTGTATCATTGGACGAACATTTAGGTCATTCTCGTCCTCCCTAGGCTTATTCTTGTCCAATTAGGGTTTTTAACCAATCTTGTGCATCCAATAAGTTCATTTGTGTCATTGGATGAACATTTAGGTTATTTTCGTCATCCGTAGTCTTATTCTTGTCCAATTAGGGTTTTAAGCAATCTTGTGCATCCAATATGTGTGTTTGTGTCATTGGATGAACATTTAGGTTATTTACGTCCTCCCTAGGCTTATTCTTGTCCAGTTTTGGTTTTTAACCAATCTTATGCTTCCAATAAGTTCATTTGTGTCATTGGATGAACATTTAGGTCATTTTCGTCCTCCCTAGGCTTATTCTTGTCCAATTAGGGTTTTTATGCAATCTTGTGCATCCAATAGGTGTGTTTGTGTCAATGGACGAACATTTAGGTCATTTTCGTCCTCCCTAGGCTTATTCTTGTCCAATTAGGGTTTTTATGCAATCTTGTGCATCCAATTGGTGTGTTTGTGTCATTGGACGAACATTTAGGTCATTTTCGTCCTCCCTAGGCTTATTCTTGTTCAATTAGGGTTTTTAACTAACCTTGTGCATCCAATAAGTTCATTTGTGTCATTGGTTGAACATTTAGGTCATTTTCGTCCTCCCTAGGCTTATTCTTGTCCCATTAGGGTTTTTAACCAACCTTGTGCATCCAATAAGTTCATTTGTGTCATTGGATGAACATTTAGGTCATTTTTGTCCTCCCTAGTCTTATTCTTGTCCAATTAGGGTTTTAAGCAATCTTGTGCATCCAATATGTGTGTTTGTGTCATTGGATGAACATTTAGGTCATTTTCGTTCTCCCTATGCTTATTCTTGTCCAATTAGGGTTTTTAACCAATCTTGTGCATACAATAAGTTCATTTGTGTCATTGGATGAACATTTAGGTCATTTTCGTCCTCGCTAGTCTTATTCTTGTCCAATTAGGGTTTTTATGCAATCTCGTGCATCCAATAGGTGTGTTTGTGTTATTGGACGAACATTTTGGTCATTTTCGTCCTCCCTAGGCTTATCCTTGTCCAATTAGGGTTTTTAACCAATCTTGTGCATCCAATAAGTTCATTTGTGTCATTGGATGAACATTTAGGTCATTTTCGTCCTCCCTAGGCTTATTCTTGTCCAATTAGGGTTTTTAACCAATCTTGTGCATCCAATAAGTTCATTTGTGTCATTGGATGAACATTTAGGTCATTTTCGTCCTCCCTAGGCTTATTCTTGTCCAATTAGGGTTTTTAACCAACCTTGTGCATCCAATAAGTTCATTTGTGTCATTGGAGGAAAATTTAGGTCATTTACGTCCTCCCTAGTCTTATTCTTATCCAATTAGGGTTTTTATGCAATCTTGTGCATCCAATAGCTGTGTTTGTGTCATTGGACGAACATTTAGGTCATTTTCGTCATCCCTAGGCTTATTCTTGTCCAATTAGGGTTTTTAACCAATCTTGTGCATCCAATAAGTTCATTTGTGTCATTGGATGAACATTTAGGTCATTTTCGTCCTCCCTATGCTTATTCTTGTCCAATTTGGGTTTTTAACCAATCTTGTGCATCCAATAAGTTCATTTGTGTCATTGGATGAACATTTAGGTCATTTTCGTCCTCCCTATGCTTATTCTTGTCCAATTAGGGTTTTTAACCAATCTTTTAATCACATAAGTTCATTTGTGTCATTGGATGAACATTTAGGTCATTTTCGTCCTCCCTAGGCTTATTCTTGTCCAATTAGGGTTTTTAACCAATCTTGTGCATCCAATAAGTTCATTTGTGTCATTGGATGAACATTTAGGTCATTTTCGTCCTCCCTAGGCTTATTCTTGTCCAATTAGGGTTTTTAACCAATCTTGTGCATCCAATATGTTCATTTGTGTCATTGGATGAACATTTAGGTCCTTTTTGTCCTCCCTAGTCTTATTCTTGTCCAATTAGGGTTTTTATGCAATCTTGTGCATCCAATAGGTGTGTTTGTGTCATTGGATGAACATTTAGGTCATTTTCGTTCTCCCTATGCTTATTCTTGTCCAATTAGGGTTTTTAACCAATCTTGTGCATACAATAAGTTCATTTGTGTCATTGGATGAACATTTAGGTCATTTTCGTCCTCCCTAGTCTTATTCTTGTCCAATTAGGGTTTTTATGCAATCTTGTGCATCCAATAGGTGTGTTTGTGTCATTGGAGGAACATTTAGGTCATTTTCGTCC
The DNA here is from genome assembly GCA_037974775.1 of Cicer pinnatifidum. NCBI lineage: Eukaryota > Viridiplantae > Streptophyta > Magnoliopsida > Fabales > Fabaceae > Cicer > Cicer pinnatifidum. Next base: position 578,422 of record JBBPBR010000343.1, read on the forward strand.
TCCCTAGGCTTATTCTTTTCCAATTAGGGTTTTCAACCAATCTTGTGCATCCAATAAGTTCATTTGTGTCATGGGATGAACATTTAGGTCATTTTCGTCCTCCCTAGGCTTATTCTTGTCCAATTAGGGTTTTTAACCAATCTTGTGCATCCAATAAGTTCATTTGTGTCATTGGATGAACATTTAGGTCATTTTCGTCCTCCCTAGTCTTATTATTGTCCAATTAGCGTTTTTATGCAATCTTGTGCATCCAATAGGTGTGTTTGTATCATTGGACGAACATTTAGGTCATTTTCGTCTTCCCTAGGCTTATTCTTGTCCAATTAGGATTTTTAACCAACCATGTGCATCCAATAAGTTCATTTGTGTCATTGGAGGAACATTTAGGTCATTTAGGTCCTCCCTAATCTTATTCTTGTCCAATTAGGGATTTTATGCAATCTTGTGCATCCAATAGGTGTGTTTGTGTCATTGGACGAACATTTAGGTCATTTTGTCCTCCCTAGGCTTATTCTTGTCCAATTAGGGTTTTTAACCAATCTTGTGCATACAATAAGTTCATTTGTGTCATTGGACGAACATTTAGGTCATTTTCGTCCTCCCTAGGCTTATTCTTGTCCAATTAGGGTTTTTAACCAATCTTGTGCATCCAATAAGTTCATTTGTGTCATTGGATGAACATTTATGTCATTTTCGTCATCACTAGTCTTATTCTTGTCCAATTAGGGTTTTAAGCAATCTTGTGCATCCAATATGTGTGTTTGTGTCATTGGATGAACATTTAGGTCATTTTCGTCCTCCCTATGCTTATTCTTGTCCAATTAGGGTTTTTAACCAATCTTGTGCATCCAATAAGTTCATTTGTGTCATTGGATGAACATTTAGGTCATTTTCGTCCTCCCTAGGCTTATTCTTGTCCAATTAGGGTTTTTAAACAATCTTGTGCTTCCAATAAGTTCATTTGTGTCATTGGACGAACATTTAGGTCATTTTCGTCCTCCCTAGGCTTATTCTTGTCCAATTAGGGTTTTTAACCAATCTTGTGCATCCAATAAGTTCATTTGTGTCATTGGATGAAAATTTAGGTCATTTTCGACATCCCTAGTCTTATTCTTATCCAATTAGGGTTTTAGGCAATCTTGTGCATCCAATATGTGTGTTTGTGTCATTGGATGAACATTTAGGTCATTTTCGTCCTCCCTATGCTTATTCTTGTCCAATTAGGGTTTTTAACCAATCTTGTGCATCCAATAAGTTCATTTGTGTCATTGGATGAACATTTAGGTCATTTTCGTCCTCCCTAGTCTTATTCTTGTTCAATTATGGTTTTTAACCAATCTTGTGCATCCAATAAGTTCATTTGTGTCATTGGATGAACATTTAGGTCATTTTCGTCATCCCTAGTCTTATTCTTGTCCAATTAGGGTTTTAAGCAATCTTGTGCATCCAATATCTGTGTTTGTGTCATTGGATGAACATTTAGGTCATTTTCGTCCTCCCTATGCTTATTCTTGTCCAATTAGGGTTTTTAACCAATCTTGTGCATCCAATAAGTTCATTTGTGTCATTGGATGAACATTTAGGTCATTTTCGTCCTCCATAGTCTTATTTTTGTCCAATTAGGGTTTTTATGCAATCTTGTGCATCCAATAGGTGTGTGTGTGTCATTGGACGAACATTTAGGTCATTTTCGTCCTCCCTAGGCTTATTCTTGTCCATTTAGGGTTTTTAACCAATCTTGTGCATCCAATAATTTCATTTGTGTCATTGGATGAACATTTAGGTCATTTTCGTCCTCCCTAGGCTTATTCTTGTCCAATTAGGGTTTTTAACCAATCTTGTGCATCCAATAAGTTCATTTGTGTCATTGGATGAACATTTAGGTCATTTTCGTCCTCCCTAGGCTTATTCTTGTCCAATTAGGGTTTTTAGCCAATCTTGTGCATTCAATAAGTTCATTTATGTCATTGGAGGAACATTTAGGTCATTTTCGTCCTCCCTAGTCTTATTCTTGTCCAATTAGGGTTTTTATGCAATCTTGTGCATCCAATAGGTGTGTTTGTGTCATTGGACGAACATTTAGGTCATTTTCGTCCTCCCTAGGCTTATTCTTGTCCAATTATGGTTTTTAACCAATCTTGTGCATCCCTAGTCTTATTCTTGTCCAATTAGGGTTTTTAACCAATCTTGTGCATACAATAAGTTCATTTGTGTCATTGGAGGAACATTTAGGTCATTTTCGTCCTCCCTAGTCTTATTCTTGTCCAATTAGGGTTTTTATGCAATCTTGTGCATCCAATAGGTGTGTTTGTGTCATTGGACGAACATTTAGGTCATTTTCGTCCTCCCTAGGCTTATTCTTGTCCAATTATGGTTTTTAACCAATCTTGTGCATCCAATAAGTTCATTTGGGTCATTGGATGAACAATTAGGTCATTTTCGTCCTCCCTAGTCTTATTCTTGTCCAATTAGGGTTTTAAGCAATCTTGTGCATCCAATATGTGTGTTTGTTTCATTGGATGAACATTTAGGTCATTTTCGTCCTCCCTATGCTTATTCTTGTCCAATTAGGGTTTTTATCCAATCTTGTGCATCCAATAAGTTCATTTGTGTCATTGGATGAACATTTAGGTCATTTTCGTCCTCCCTAGGCTTATTCTTGTCCAATTAGGGTTTTTAACCAATCTTTTGCATCCAATAAGTTCATTTGTGTCATTGGATGAACATTTAGGTCATTTTTGTCCTCCCTAGGCTTATTCTTGTCCAATTAGGGTTTTTATGCAATCTTGTGCATCCAATAGGTGTGTTTGTGTCATTGGACGAACATTTAGGTCATTTTCGTCCTCCCTAGGCTTATTCTTGTCCAATTAGGGTTTTTATGCAATCTTGTGCATCCAATAGGTGTGTTTGTTTCATTGGACGAACATTTAGGTCATTTTCGTCATCCCTAGGCTTATTCTTGTCCAATTAGGGTTTTAAGCAATCTTGTGCATCCAATATGTGTGTTTGTGTCAATGGATGAACATTTAGGTCATTTTTGTCCTCCCTATGCTTATTCTTGTCCAATTAGGGTTTTTAACCAATCTTGTGCATACAATAAGTTCATTTGTGTCATTGGATGAACATTTAGGTCATTTTCGTCCTCCCTAGTCTTATTCTTGTCCAATTAGGGTTTTTATGCAATCTTGTGCATCCAATAGGTGTGTTTGTGTCATTGGACGAACATTTAGGTCATTTTCGTCCTCCCTAGGCTTATTCTTGTCCCATTAGGGTTTTTAACCAATCTTGTGCATCCAATTAGTTCATTTGTGTCATTGGATGAACATTTAGGTCATTTTCGTCCTCCCTAGGCTTATTCTTGTCCAATTAGGGTTTTAATGCAATCTTGTGCATCCAATAGGTGTGTTTGTCTCATTGGACGAAATTTTAGGTCATTTTCGTCCTCCCTAGGCTTATTCTTGTCCAATTAGGGTTTTAAGCAATCTTGTGCATCCAATATGTGTGTTTGTGTCATTGGATGAACATTTAGGTCATTTTCGTCCTCCCTATGCTTATTCTTGTCCAATTAGGGTTTTTAACCAATCTTGTGCATCCAATAAGTTCATTTGTGTAATTGGATGAACATTTAGGTCACTTACGTCCTCCCTAGGCTTATTCTTGTCCAATTAGGGTTTTTAACCAATCTTGTGCATCCAATAAGTTCATTTGTGTCATTGGATGAACATTTAGGTCATTTTCGTCCTCCCTAGTCTTATTCTTGTCCAATTAGGGTTTTAATGCAATCTTGTGCATCCAATATGTGTGTTTGTGTCATTGGAGGAACATTTAGGTCATTTTCGTCCTCCCTAGTCTTATTCTTGTCCAATTAGGGTTTTTATGCAATCTTGTGCATCCAATAGGTGTGTTTGTGTCATTGGACGAACATTTAGGTCATTTTCGTCCTCCCTAGGCTTATTCTTGTCCAATTAGGGTTTTTAACCAATCTTGTGCATCCAATAAGTTCATTTGTGTCATTGGATGAACATTTAGGTCATTTTCGTCCTCCCTAGGCTTATTCTTGTCCAATTAGGGTTTTTATGCAATCTTGTGCATCCAATAGGTGTGTTTGTGTCATTGGACAAACATTTAGGTCATTTTCGTCCTCCCAAGTCTTATTCTTGTCCAATTAGGGTTTTTATGCATTCTTGTGCATCCAATAGGTGTGTTTGTGTCATTGGAGGAACATTTAGGTCATTTTCGTCCTCCCTAGTCTTATTCTTGTCCAATTAGGGTTTTTAACCAATCTTGTGCATCCGATTGGTGTGTTTGTGTCATTGGACGAACATTTAGGTCATTTTCGTCCTCCGAAGTCTTATTCTTGTCCGATTAGGGTTTTTATGCAATCTTGTGCATCCAATAAGTTCATTTGTGTCATTGGATGAACATTTAGGTCATTTTCGTCCTCCCTAGTCTTATTCTTGTCCAATTAGGGTTTTTAACCAATCTTGTGCATCCAATAGGTGTGTTTGTGCCATTGGAGGAACATTTAGGTCATTTTCGTCCTCCCTATGCTTATTCTTGTCCAATTAGGGTTTTTAACCAATCTTTTTCATCCAATAAGTTCATTTGTGTCATTGGATGAACATTTAGGTCATTTTCGTCCTCCCTAGGCTTATTCTTGTCCAATTAGGGTTTTTAACCAACCTTGTGCATCCAATAAGTTCATTTGTGTCTTTGGAGGAAAATTTAGGTCATTTACGTCCTCCCTAGTCTTATTCTTGTCCAATTAGGGTTTTTATGCAATCTTGTGCATCCAATAGCTGTGTTTGTGTCATTGGACGAAACTTTAGGTCATTTTCGTCATCCCTAGGCTTATTCTTGTCCAATTAGGGTTTTTAACAAATCTTGTGCATCCAATAAGTTCATTTGTATCATTGGATGAACATTTAGGTCATTTTCGTCCTCCCTAGGCTTATTCTTGTCCAATTAGGGTTTTTAACCAATCTTGTGCATCCAATAAGTTCATTTGTGTCATTGGATGAACATTTAGGTCATTTTCGTCCTCCCTATGCTTATTCTTGTCCAATTAGGGTTTTTAACCAATCTTTTGCATCCAATAAGTTCATTTGTGTCATTGGATGAACATTTAGGTCATTTTCGTCCTCCCTAGGCTTATTCTTGTCCAAGTAGGGTTTTTAACCAAACTTGTGCATCCAATAAGTTCATTTGTGTCATTGGTTGAACATTTAGGTCATTTTCGTCCTCCCTAGGCTTATTCTTGTCCAATTAGGGTTTTTAACCAACCTTGTGCATCCAATAAGTTCATTTGTGTCATTGGTGGAACATTTAGGTCATTTACGTCCTCCCTAGTCTTATTCTTATCCAATTAGGGTTTTTATGCAATCTTGTGCATCCAATAGGTGTGTTTGTGTCATTGGAGGAACATTTAGGTCATTTTCGTCCTCCCTAGTCTTATTTTTGTCCAATTGGGGTTTTTAACCAATCTTGTGCATCCAATAAGTTCATTTGTGTCATTGGATGAACATTTAGGTCATTTTCGTCCTCCCTAGTCTTATTCTTGTCCAATTAGGGTTTTTTATGCAATCTTGTGCATCCAATAGGTGTGTTTGTGTCATTGGAGGAACATTTAGGTCATTTTCGTCCTCCCTAGTCTTATTCTTGTCCAGTTAGGGTTTTTATGCAATCTTGTGCATCCAATAGTTGTGTTTGTGTCATTGGACGAACATTTAGGTCATTTTCGTCCTCCCTAGGCTTATTCTTGTCCAATTAGGGTTTTTAACCAATCTTGTGCATCCAATAAGTTCATTTGTATCATTGGATGAACAATTAGGTCATTTTCGTCCTCCCTAGTCTTATTCTTGTCCAATTAGGGTTTTAAGCAATCTTGTGCATCCAATATGTGTGTTTGTGTCATTGGATGAACATTTAGGTCATTTTCGTCCTCCCTATGCTTATTCTTGTCCAATTACGGTTTTTAACCAATCTTGTTCATCCAATAAGTTCATTTGTGTCATTGGATGAACATTTAGGTCATTTTCGTCCTCCCTAGTCTTATTCTTGTCCAATTAGGGTTTTTATGCAATCTTGTGCATCCAATAGGTGTGTTTGTGTCATTGGAGGAACATTTAGGTCATTTTCGTCCTCCCTAGTCTTATTCTTGTCCAATTAGGGTTTTTAACCAATCTTGTGCAACCAATAAGTTCATTTGTGTCATTGGATGAACATTTAGGTCATTTTCGTCCTCCCTAGTCTTATTCTTGTCCAATTAGGGTTTTCAACCAATCTTGTGCATCCAATAAGTTCATTTGTGTCATTGGATGAACATTTAGGTCATTTTCGTCCTCCCTAGGCTTATTCTTGTCCAATTAGGGTTTTTAACCAATGTGCATCCAATAGGTGTCTTTGTGTCATTGGACGAACATTTAGGTCATTTTCGTCATCCCTATGCTTATTCTTGTCCAATTAGGGTTTTTAACCAATCTTGTGCATCCAATAAGTTCATTTGTGTCATTGGATCAACATTTAGGTCATTTTTTTTCCTCCCTAGGCTTATTGTTGTCCAATTAGGGTTTTTAACCAATCTTGTGCATCCAATAAGTTCATTTGTGTCATTGGAGGATCATTAAGGTCATTTACGTCCTCCCTAGTCTTATTCTTGTCCAATTAGGGTTTTTATGCAATCTTGTGCATCCAATAGGTGTGTTTGTGTCATTGGAGGAACATTTAGGTCATTTTCGTCCTCCCTAGTCTTATTTTTGTCCAATTAGGGTTTTTAACCAATCTTGTGCATCCAATAGGTGTGTTTGTGTCATTGGATGAACATTTAGGTCATTTTCGTCCTCCCTAGTCTTATTCTTGTCCAATTAGGGTTTT
>JBBPBR010000343.1:586138-609092 GCA_037974775.1 Cicer pinnatifidum
CCAATAAGTTCATTTGTGTCATTGGATCAACATTTAGGTCATTTTTTTTCCTCCCTAGGCTTATTGTTGTCCAATTAGGGTTTTTAACCAATCTTGTGCATCCAATAAGTTCATTTGTGTCATTGGAGGATCATTAAGGTCATTTACGTCCTCCCTAGTCTTATTCTTGTCCAATTAGGGTTTTTATGCAATCTTGTGCATCCAATAGGTGTGTTTGTGTCATTGGACGAACATTTAGGTCATTTTCGTCATCCCTAGGCTTATTCTTGTCCAATCAGGGATTTTAACCAATCTTGTGCATCCAATAAGTTCATTTGTGTCATTGGATGAACATTTAGGTCATTTTCGTCCTCCCTAGTCTTATTCTGGTCCAATTAGGGTTTTAACCAATCTTGTGCATCCAATAGGTGTGTTTGTGTCATTGGAGGAACATTTAGGTCATTTTCGTCCTCCCTAGTCTTACTCTTGTCCAATTAGCATTTTTAACCAATCTTGTGCATAGAATACGTTCATTTGTGTCATTGGAGGAACATTTAGGTCATTTTCGTCCTGTCTAGTCTTATTCTTGTCCAATTAGGGTTTTTAACCAATCATGTGCATACAATAAGTTCATTTGTGTCATTGGAGGAACATTTAGGTCATTTTCGTCCTCCCTAGTCTTATTCTTGTCCAATTAGGGTTTTTATGCAATCTTGTGCATCCAATAGGTGTGTTTGTGTCATTGGAGGAACATTTAGGTAATTTTCGTCCTCCCTAGTCTTATTCTTGTCCAATTAGGGGTTTTAACCAATCTTGTGCATACAATAAGTTCATTTGTGTCATTGGATGAACATTTAGGTCATTTTCGTCCTCCCTAGTCTTATTCTTGTCCAATTAGGGTTTTTATGCAATCTTGTGCATCCAATAGGTGTGTTTGTGTCATTGGAGGAACATTTAGGTCATTTTCGTACTCTCTAGTCTTATTCTTGTCCAATTAGGGTTTTTACGCATTCTTGTGCATCCAATAGGTGTGTTTGTGTCATTGGACGAACATTTAGGTCATTTTCGTCCTCCCTAGGCTTATTCTTGTCCAATTAGGGTTTTTAACCAATCTTGTGCATCCAATAAGTTCATTTGTGTCATTGGATGAACATTTAGGTCATTTTCGTCCTCCCTAGTCTTATTCTTGTCCAATTAGGGTTTTAAGCAATCTTGTGCATCCAATATGTGGGTTTGTGTCATTGGATGAACGTTTAGGTCATTTTCGTCCTCTCTATGCTTATTCTTGTCCAATTAGGGTTTTTAACCAATCTTGTGCATCCAATAAGTTCATTTGTGTCATTGGACGAACATTTAGGTCATTTTCGTCCTTCCTAGTCTTATTCTTGTCCAATTAGGGTTTTTATGCAATCTTGTGCATCCAATAGGTGTGTTTGTGTCATTGGACGAACATTTAGGTCATTTTCGTCCTCCCTAGGCTTATTCTTGTCCAATTAGGGTTTTTAACCAATCTTGTGCATCCAATAAGTTCATTTGTGTCATTGGATGAACATTTAGGTCATTTTCGTCCTCCCTAGTCTTATTCTTGTCCAATTAGGGTTTTTAACCAACCTTGTGCATCCAATAAGTTCATTTGTGTCATTGGTGGAACGTTTAGGTCATTTACGTCCTCCCTAGTCTTATTCTTGTCCAATTAGGGTTTTTATGCAATCTTGTGCATCCAATAGGTGTGTTTGTGTCATTGGAGGAACATTTAGGTCATTTTCGTCCTCCCTAGTCTTATTCTTGTCCAATTAGGGTTTTTATGCAATCTTGTGCATCCAATAGGTGTGTTTGTGTCATTGGACGAACATTTAGGTCATTTTCGTCCTCCCTAGGCTTATTCTTGTCCAATTAGGGTTTTTAACCAATCTTGTGCATCCAATAAGTTCATTTGTGTCATTGGATGAACATTTAGGTCATTTTCTTCCTCCCTAGTCTTATTCTTGTCCAATTAGGGTTTTTATGCAATCTTGTGCGTCCAATAGGTGTGTTTGTGTCATTGGACGAACATTTAGGTCATTTTCGACCTCCCTATGCTTATTCTTGTCCGATTAGGTTTTTTAACCAATCTTGTGCATTCAATAAGTTCATTTGTGTCATTGGATGAACATTTAGGTCATTTTCGTCCTCCCTAGTCTTATTCTTGTCCAATTAGGGTTTTTATGCAATCTTGTGCATCCAATAGGTGTGTTTGTGTCATTGGAGGAACATTTAGGTCATTTTCGTCCTCCCTAGTCTTATTCTTGTCCAATTAGGGTTTTTATGCAATCTTGTGCATCCAATAGGTGTGTTTGTGTCATTGGAAGAACATTAAGGTCATTTTCGTCCTCCCTAGGCTTATTCTTGTCCGATTAGGGTTTTTAACCAATCTTGTGCATTCAATAAGTTCATTTGTGTCATTGGATGAACATTTAGGTCATTTTCGTCCTCCCTAGTCTTATTCTTGTCCAATTAGGGTTTTAAGCAATCTTGTGCATCCAATATATGGGTTTGTGTCATTGGATGAACGTTTAGGTCATTTTCGTCCTCCCTATGCTTATTCTTGTCCAATTAGGGTTTTTAACCAATCTTGTGCATCCAATAAGTTCATTTGTGTCATTGGATGAACATTTAGGTCATTTACGTCCTCCCTAGTCTTATTCTTGTCCAATTAGGGTTTTAAGCAATCTTGTGCATCCAATATGTGTGTTTGTGTCATTGGATGAACATTTAGGTCATTTTCGTCCTCCCTATGCTTATTCTTGTCCAATTAGGGTTTTTAACCAATCTTGTGCATCCAATAAGTTCATTTATGTCATTGGATGAACATTTAGGTCATTTTCGTCCTCCCTAGGCTTATTCTTGTCCAATTAGGGTTTTTAACCAATCTTGTGCATCCAATAAGTTCATTTGTGTCATTGGATGAACATTTAGGTCATTTTCGTCCTCCCTAGTCTTAATCTTGTCCAATTAGGATTTTGATGCAATCTTGTTCATCCAATAGGTGTGTATGTGTCAATGGAGGAACATTTAGGTCATTTTCGTCCTCCCTAGTCTTATTCTTGTCCAATTAGGGTTTTTAACCAATCTTGTGCATCCAATAAGTTCATTTGTGTCATTGGATGAACATTTAGGTCATTTTCGTCCTCCCTAGGCTTATTCTTGTCCAATTAGGGTTTTCAACCAATCTTGTGCATCCAATAAGGTCATTTGTGTCTTTGGATGAACATTTAGGTCATTTTCGTCCTCCCTAGGCTTATTCTTGTCCAATTAGGATTTTTAACCAATCTTGTGCATCCAATAGGTGTTTGTGTCATTGGAGGAACATTTAGGTCATTTTCGTCCTCCCTAGTCTTATTCTTGTCCAATTAGGGTTTTTATGCAATCTTGTGCATCCAATAGGTGTGTTTGTGTCATTGGACGAACATTTAGGTCATTTTCGTCGTCCCTAGGCTTATTCTTGTCCAATTAGGGTTTTTAACCAACCTCGTGCATCCAATAAGTTCATTTGTGTCATTGGATGAACATTTATGTCATTTTCGTCCTCCCTTGGCTTATTCTTGTCTAATTAGGGTTTTTAGCCAATTTTGTGCATCCAATAAGTTCATTTGTGTCATTGGACGAACATTTAGGTCATTTTCGTCCTCCCTAGGCTTATTCTTGTTCAATTAGGGTTTTTAACCAATCTTGTGCATCCAATAAGTTCATTTGTGTCATTGGATGAACATTTAGGTCATTATCGTCTTCCCTAGGCTTATTCTTGTCCAATTAGGGTTTTTAACCAATCTTGTGCATCCAATAGGTGTGTTTGTGTCATTGGATAAACATTTAGGTCATTTTCGTCCTCCCTAGTCTTATTCTTGTCCAATTAGGGTTTTTAGGTAATCTTGTGCAATCAATAGGTGTGTTTGTGTCATTGGACGAACATTTAGATCATTTTCGTCCTCCCTAGGCTTATTCTTTTCCAATTAGGGTTTTTAACCAATCTTGTGCATCCAATAAGTTCAGTTGTGTCATTGGATGAACAGTTAGGTCATTTTCGTCCTCCCAAGGCTTATTCTTGTCCATTTAGGGTTTTTAGCCAATCTTGTGGATCCAATAAGTTCATTTGTGTCATTGGAGGAACATTTAGGTCATTTTCGTCCTCCCTAGGCTTATTCTTGTCCCATTAGGGTTTTTAACTAATCATGTGCATCCAATAAGTTGATTTGTGTCATTGGATGAACATTTAGGTCATTTTCGTCCTCCCTAGGCTTATTCTTGTTCAATTAGGGTTTTTAACCAATCTTGTGCATCCAATAAGTTCATTTGTGTCATTGGATGAACATTTAGGTCATTTTCATCCTCCCTAGGCTTATTCTTGTCCAATTAGGGTTTTTAACCAATCTTGTGCATCCAATAAGTTAATTTGTGTCATTGGACGAACATTTAGATCATTTTCGTCCTCCCTAGGCTTATTCTTGTCCAATTAAGGTTTTTAACCAATCTTGTGCATCCAATAAGTTCATTTGTGTCATTGGATGAACATTTAGGTCATTTTCGTCCTCCCTATGCTTATTCTTGTCCAATTAGGGTTTTTAACCAATCTTGTGCATCCAATAAATTCATTTGTGTCATTGGATGAACATTTAGGTCAATTTCGTCCACCCTAGGCTTATTCTTGTCCAATTAGGGTTTTTAACCAATCTTGTGCATCCAATAATTTCATTTGTGTCATTGGATGAACATTTAGGTCATTTTCGTCCTCCCTAGTCTTATTCTTGTCCAATTAGGGTTTTTATGCAATCTTGTGCATCCAATAGGTGTGTTTGTGTCATTGGAGGAACATTTAGGTCATTTTCGTCCTCCCTAGTCTTATTCTTGTCCAATTAGGGATTTTATGCAATCTTGTGCATCCAATAGGTGTGTTTGTGTCATTAGACGAACATTTAGGTCATTTGCGTCCTCCCTAGGCTTATTCTTGTCCAATTAGGGTTTTTAACCAATCTTGTGTATCCAATACGTTCATTTGTGTCATTGGATGAACATTTAGGTCATTTTCGTCCTCCCTAGGCTTATTCTTGTCCAATTAGGGTTTTCAACCAATCTTGTGCATCCAATAAGTTCATTTGTGTCATTGGATGAACATTTAGGTCATTTTCGTCCTCGCTAGGCTTATTCTTTTCCAATTATGGTTTTTAACCAATCTTGTGCATCCAATAAGTTCATTTGTGTCATTCGATGAACATTTAGGTCATTTTCGTCCTCCCTAGTCTTATTCTTGTCCAATTAGGGTTTTTATGCAATCTTGTGCATCCAATAGGTGTGTTTGTGTCATTGGAGGAACATTTAGGTCATTTTCGTCCTCCCTAGTCTTATTCTTGTCCAATTAGGGTTTTTATGCAATCTTGTGCATCCAATAGGTGTGTTTCTGTCATTGGAAGAACATTTAGGTCATTTTCGTCCTCCCTAGGCTTATTCTTGTCCGATTAGGGTTTTTAACCAATCTTGTGCATTCAATAAGTTCATTTGTGTCATTGGATGAACATTTAGGTCATTTTCGTCCTCCCTAGTCTTATTCTTGTCCAATTAGGGTTTTAAGCAATCTTGTGCATCCAATATGTGGGTTTGTGTCATTGGATGAACGTTTAGGTCATTTTCGTCCTCCCTATGCTTATTCTTGTCCAATTAGGGTTTTTAACCAATCTTGTGCATCCAATAAGTTCATTTGTGTCCTTGGATGAACATTTAGGTCATTTTCATCCCCCTAGTCTTATTCTTGTCCAATTAGGGTTTTTATGCAATCTTGTGCATCCAATAGGTGTGTTTGTGTCATTGGACGAACATTTAGGTCATTTTCGTCCTCCCTAGGCTTATTCTTGTCCAATTAGGGTTTTTAACCAATCTTGTGCATCCAATAAGTTCATTTGTGTCATTGGATGAACATTTAGGTCATTTTCGTCCTCCCTAGTCTTATTCTTGTCCAATTAGGGTTTTTAACCAACCTTGTGCATCCAATAAGTTCATTTGTGTCATTGGTGGAACGTTTAGGTCATTTACGTCCTCCCTAGTCTTATTCTTGTCCAATTAGGGTTTTTATGCAATCTTGTGCATCCAATAGGTGTGTTTGTGTCATTGGAGGAACATTTAGGTCATTTTCGTCCTCCCTAGTCTTATTCTTGTCCAATTAGGGTTTTTATGCAATCTTGTGCATCCAATAGGTGTGTTTGTGTCATTGGACGAACATTTAGGTCATTTTCGTCCTCCCTAGGCTTATTCTTGTCCAATTAGGGTTTTTAACCAATCTTGTGCATCCAATAAGTTCATTTGTGTCATTGGATGAACATTTAGGTCATTTTCTTCCTCCCTAGTCTTATTCTTGTCCAATTAGGGTTTTTATGCAATCTTGTGCGTCCAATAGGTGTGTTTGTGTCATTGGACGAACATTTAGGTCATTTTCGACCTCCCTATGCTTATTCTTGTCCGATTAGGTTTTTTAACCAATCTTGTGCATTCAATAAGTTCATTTGTGTCATTGGATGAACATTTAGGTCATTTTCGTCCTCCCTAGTCTTATTCTTGTCCAATTAGGGTTTTTATGCAATCTTGTGCATCCAATAGGTGTGTTTGTGTCATTGGAGGAACATTTAGGTCATTTTCGTCCTCCCTAGTCTTATTCTTGTCCAATTAGGGTTTTTATGCAATCTTGTGCATCCAATAGGTGTGTTTGTGTCATTGGAAGAACATTAAGGTCATTTTCGTCCTCCCTAGGCTTATTCTTGTCCGATTAGGGTTTTTAACCAATCTTGTGCATTCAATAAGTTCATTTGTGTCATTGGATGAACATTTAGGTCATTTTCGTCCTCCCTAGTCTTATTCTTGTCCAATTAGGGTTTTAAGCAATCTTGTGCATCCAATATATGGGTTTGTGTCATTGGATGAACGTTTAGGTCATTTTCGTCCTCCCTATGCTTATTCTTGTCCAATTAGGGTTTTTAACCAATCTTGTGCATCCAATAAGTTCATTTGTGTCATTGGATGAACATTTAGGTCATTTTCGTCCTCCCTAGTCTTATTCTTGTCCAATTAGGGTTTTTATGCAATCTTGTGCATCCAATAGGTGTGTTTGTGTCATTGGACGAACATTTAGGTCATTTTCGTCCTCCCTAGGCTTATTCTTGTCCGATTAGGGTGTTTAACCAATCTTGTGCATTCAATAAGTTCATTTGTGTCATTGGATGAACATTTAGGTCATTTTCGTCCTCCCTAGTCTTATTCTTGTCCAATTAGGGTTTTAAGCAATCTTGTGCATCCAATATGTGTGTTTGTGTCATTGGATGAACATTTAGGTCATTTTCGTCCTCCCTATGCTTATTCTTGTCCAATTAGGGTTTTTAACGAACCTTGTGCATCCAATAAGTTCATTTGTGTCATTGGATGAACATTTAGGTCATTTTCGTCCTCCCTAGTCTTATTCTTGTCCAATTAGGGTTTTAAGCAATCTTGTGCATCCAATATGTGTGTTTGTGTCATTGGATGAACATTTAGGTCATTTTCGTCCTCCCTATGCTTATTCTTGTCCAATTAGGGTTTTTAACCAATCTTGGGCATACAATAAGTTCATTTGTGTCATTGGATGAACATTTAGGTCATTTTCGTCCTCCCTAGTCTTATTCTTGTCCAATTAGGGTTTTTATGCAATCTTGTGCATCCAATAGGTGTGTTTGTGTCATTGGAGGAACATTTAGGTCATTTTCGTACTCCCTAGTCTTATTCTTGTCCAATTAGGGTTTTTATGCAATCTTGTGCATCCAATAGGTGTGTTTGTGTCATTGGAGGAACATTTAGGTCATTTTCGTCCTCCCTAGTCTTATTCTTGTCCAATTAGGGTTTTTATGCAATCTTGTGCATCCAATAGGTGTGTTTGTGTCATTGGACGAACATTTAGGTCATTTTCGTCCTCCCTAGGCTTATTCTTGTCGAATTAGGGTTTTTAATCAATCTTGTGCATCCAATAAGTTCATTTGTGTCATTGGATGAACATTTAGGTCATTTTCGTCCTCCCTATGCTTATTCTTGTCCAATTAGGGTTTTTAACCAATCTTGTGCATCCAATAAGTTCATTTGTGTCATTGGATGAACATTTAGGTCATTTTCGTTCTCCCTAGGCTTATTCTTGTCCAATTAGGGTTTTTATGCAATCTTGTGCATCCAATAGGTGTGTTTGTGTCATTGGACGAACATTTAGGTCATTTTCGTCCTCCCTAGGCTTATTCTTGTCCAATTAGGGTTTTTATGCAATCTTGTGCATCCAATTGGTGTGTTTGTGTCATTGGACGAACATTTAGGTTATTTTACTCCTCCCTAGGCTTATTCTTCTTCAATTAGGGTTTTTAACCAACCTTGTGCATCCAATAAGTTCATTTGTGTCATTGGTTGAACATTTAGGTCATTTTCGTCCTCCCTAGGCTTATTCTTGTCCAATTAGGGTTTTTAACCAACCTTGTGCATCCAATAAGTTCATTTGTGTCATTGGTGGAACATTTAGGTCATTTACGTCCTCCCTAGGCTTATTCTTGTCCAATTAGGGTTTTCAACCAATCTTGTGCATCCAATAAGTTCATTTGTGTCATTGGATGAACATTTAGGTCATTTTCGTCCTCCCTAGGCTTATTCTTGTTTAATTAGGGTTTTTAACTAACCTTGTGCATCCAATAAGTTCATTTGTGTCATTGGTTGAACATTTAGGTCATTTTCGTCCTCCCTAGGCTTATTCTTGTCCAATTAGGGTTTTTAACCAACCTTGTGCATCCAATAAGTTCATTTGTGTCATTGGTGGAACATTTAGGTCATTTACGTCCTCCCTAGGCTTATTCTTGTCCAATTAGGGTTTTCAACCAATCTTGTGCATCCAATAAGTTCATTTGTGTCATTGGATGAACATTTAGGTCATTTTCGTCCTCCCTAGTCTTATTCTTGTCCAATTAGGGTTTTAAGCAATCTTGTGCATCCAATATGTGTGTTTGTGTCATTGGATAAACATTTAGGTAATTTTCGTCCTCCCTATGCTTATTCTTGTCCAATTAGGGTTTTTTAACCAATCTTGTGCATACAATAAGTTCATTTGTGTCATTGGATGAACATTTAGGTCATTTTCGTCCTCCCTAGGCTTATTCTTGTCCAATTAGGGTTTTTAACCAATCTTGTGCATCCAATAAGTTCATTTGTGTCATTGGATGAACATTTAGGTCATTTTCGTCCTCCCTAGTCTTATTCTTGTCCAATTAGGGTTTTTATGCAATCTTGTGCATCCAATAGGTGTGTTTGTGTCATTGGAGGAACATTTAGGTCATTTTCGTCCTCCCTAGTCTTATTCTTGTCCAATTAGGGATTTTATGCAATCTTGTGCATCCAATAGGTGTGTTTGTGTCATTGGACAAACATTTAGGTCATTTTCGTCCTCCCTAACCTTATTCTTGTCCAATTAGGGTTTTTAACCAATCTTGTGCATCCAATAAGTTCATTTGTGTCATTGGATGAACATTTTGGTCATTTTCGTCCTCCCTAGGCTTATTCTTGTCCAATTAGGGTTTTTAACCAATCTTGTGCATCCAATAAGTTCATTTGTGTCATTGGATGAACATTTAGGTCATTTTCGTCCTCCCTAGGCTTATTCTTGTCCAATTAGGGTTTTTAACCAATCTTGTGCATCCAATAAGTTCATTTGTGTCATTGGATGAACATTTAGGTCATTTTCGTCCTCCCTAGTCTTATTCTTGTCCAATTAGGGTTTTTATGCAATCTTATGCCTCCAATAGGTGTGTTTGTGTTATTGTAGGAACGTTTAGGTCATTTTCGTCCTCCCTAGTTTTATTCTTGTCCAATTAGGGTTTTTATGCAATCTTGTGCATCCAATAGGTTTGTTTGTGTCATTGGACGAACATTTAGGTCATTTTGGTCCTCCCTAGGCTTATTCTTGTCCAATTAGGGTTTTTAACAACTCTTGTGCATCCAATAAGTTCATTTGTGTCATTGGATGAACATTTAGGTCATTTTCGTCATCCCTAGTCTTATTCTTGTCCAATTAGGGTTTTAAGCAATCTTGTGCATCCAATATGTGTGTTTGTGTCATTGGATGAACATTTAGGTCATTTTCGTCCTCCCTATGCTTATTCTTGTCCAATTAGGGTTTTTAACCAATCTTGTGCATCCAATAAGTTCATTTGTGTCATTGGATGAACATTTAGGTCATTTTCGTCCTCCCTAGTCTTATTCTTGTCCAATTAGGGTTTTTATGCAATCTTGTGCACCCAATAGGTGTGTTTGTGTCATTGGAGGAACATTTAGGTCATTTTCGTCCTGCCTAGTCTTATTCTTGTCCAATTAGGGTTTTTATTCAATCTTGTTCATACAATAGGTGTGTTTGTGTCATTGGACGAACATTTAGGTCATTTTCTTCCTCCCTAGGCTTATTCTTGTCCAATTAGGGTTTTTAACCAATCTTGTGCAACCAATAAGTTCATTTGTGTTATTGGATGAACATTTATGTCATTTTCGTCCTCCCTAGTCTTATTCTTGTCCAATTAGGGTTTTAAGCAATCTTGTGCATCCAATATGTGTGTTTATGTCATTGGATGAACATTTAGGTCATTTTCGTTCTCCCTATGCTTATTCTTGTCCAATTAGGGTTTTTAACCAATTTTGTGCATACAATAAGTTCATTTGTGTCATTGGATGAACATTTAGGTCATTTTCGTCCTCCCTAGTCTTATTCTTGTCCAATTAGGGTTTTTATGCAATCTTGTGCATCCAATAGGTGTGTTTGTGTCATTGGAGGAACATTTAGGTCATTTTCGTCCTCCCTAGTCTTATTCTTGTTCAGTTAGGGATTTTATGCAATCTTGTGCATCCAATAGGTGTGTTTTTGTCATTTGACGAACATTTAGGTCATTTTCGTCCTCCCTAGGCTTATTCTTGTCCAATTAGGGTTTTTAACCAATATTGTGCATCCAATAAGTTCATTTGTGTCATTGGATGAACATTTAGGTCATTTTCGTCCTCCCTAGACTTATTATTGTCCAATTAGGGTTTTCAACCAACCTTGTGCATCCAATAAGTTCATTTGTGTCATTGGTTGAACATTTAGGTCATTTTCGTCCTCCCTAGGCTTATTCTTGTCCAATTAGGATTTTTAACCAACCTTGTGCATCCAACAAGTTCATTTGTGTCATTGGAGGATCATTTAGGTCATTTTCGTCCTCCCTAGTCTTATTCTTGTCCAATTAGGGTTTTTATGCAATCTGTTGCATCCAATAGGTGTGTTTGTGTCATTGGAGGAACATTTAGGTCATTTTCGTCCCCCCTATGCTTATTCTTGTCCAATTAGGGTTTTAAACCAATCTTGTGCATACAATATGTTCATTTGTCTCATTGGATGAACATTTAGGTCATTTTCGTCCTCCCTAGTCTTATTCTTGTCCAATTAGGGATTTTATGCAATCTTGTGCATCCAATAGGTGTGTTTGTGTCATTGGACGAACATTTTGGTCATTTTCGTCCTCCCTAGGCTTATTCTTGTCCAATTAGGGTTTTTAACCAATCTTTTGCATCCAATAGGTGTGTTTGTGTCATTGGAGGAACATTTAGGTCATTTTCGTCCTCCCAAGTCTTATTCTTGGCCAATTAGGGATATTATGCAATCTTGTGCATCCAATAGGTGTGTTTGTGTCATTGGACGAACATTTAGGTCATTTTCTTCCTCCCTAGGCTTATTCTTGTCCAATTAGGGTTTTTAACCAATCTTGTGCATCCAATTTGTGTGTTTGTGTCATTGGATGAACATTTAGGTAATTTTCGTCCTCCCTATGCTTATTCTTGTCCAATTAGGGTTTTTAACCAATCTTGTGCATACAATAAGTTCATTTGTGTCATTGGATGAACATTTAGGTCATTTTCGTCCTCCCTAGTCTTATTCTTGTCCAATTAGGGTTTTTATGCAATCTTGTGCATCCAATAGGTGTGTTTGTGTCATTGGAGGAACATTTAGGTCATTTTCGTCCTCCCTAGTCTTATTCTTGTCGAATTAGGGTTTTTTATTCAATCTTGTGCATCCAATAGGTGTGTTTGTGTCATTGGAGGAACATTTAGGTCATTTTCGTCCTCCCTAGTCTTATTCTTGTCCAATTAGGGTTTTTATGCAATCTTGTGCATCCAATAGGTGTGTTTGTGTCATTGGTCGAACATTTAGGTCATTTTCATCCTCCCTAGGCTTATTCTTGTCCAATTAGGGTTTTTAACCAATCTTGTGCATACAATAAGTTCATTTGTGTCATTGGATGAACATTTAGGTCATTTTCGTCCTCCCTAGTCTTATTCTTGTCCAATTAGGGTTTTTATGCAATCTTGTGCATCCAATAGGTGTGTTTGTGTCATTGGAGGAACATTTAGGTCATTTTCGTACTCTCTAGTCTTATTCTTGTCCAATTAGGGTTTTTACGCATTCTTGTGCATCCAATAGGTGTGTTTGTGTCATTGGACGAACATTTAGGTCATTTTCGTCCTCCCTAGGCTTATTCTTGTCCAATTAGGGTTTTTAACCAATCTTGTGCATCCAATAAGTTCATTTGTGTCATTGGATGAACATTTAGGTCATTTTCGTCCTCCCTAGTCTTATTCTTGTCCAATTAGGGTTTTAAGCAATCTTGTGCATCCAATATGTGGGTTTGTGTCATTGGATGAACGTTTAGGTCATTTTCGTCCTCTCTATGCTTATTCTTGTCCAATTAGGGTTTTTAACCAATCTTGTGCATCCAATAAGTTCATTTGTGTCATTGGACGAACATTTAGGTCATTTTCGTCCTTCCTAGTCTTATTCTTGTCCAATTAGGGTTTTTATGCAATCTTGTGCATCCAATAGGTGTGTTTGTGTCATTGGACGAACATTTAGGTCATTTTCGTCCTCCCTAGGCTTATTCTTGTCCAATTAGGGTTTTTAACCAATCTTGTGCATCCAATAAGTTCATTTGTGTCATTGGATGAACATTTAGGTCATTTTCGTCCTCCCTAGTCTTATTCTTGTCCAATTAGGGTTTTTATGCAATCTTGTGCATCCAATAGGTGTGTTTGTGTCATTGGAGGAACATTTAGGTCATTTTCGTCCTCCTTATTCTTATTCTTGTCCAATTAGGGTTTTTATGCAATCTTGTGCATCCAATAGGTGTGTTTGTGTCATTGGACGAACATTTAGGTCATTTTCGTCCTCCCTAGGCTTATTCTTGTCCAATTAGGGTTTTTAACCAATCTTGTGCATCCAATAAGTTCATTTGTGTCATTGGATGAACATTTAGGTCATTTTCGTCATCCCTAGTTTTATTCTTGTCCATATAGGGTTTTAAGCAATCTTGTGCATCCAATATGTGTGTTTGTGTCATTGGATGAACATTTAGGTCATTTTCGTCCTCCCTATGCTTATTCTTGTCCAATTAGGGTTTTTAACCAATCTTGTGCATCCAATAAGTTCATTTGTGTCATTGGATGAACATTTAGGTCATTTTCGTCCTCCCTAGGATTATTCTTGTCCAATTAGGGTTTTTAACCAATCTTGTGCATCCAATAAGTTCATTTGTGTCATTAGAATAACATTTAGGTCATTTTCGTCCTCCCTAGGCTTATTCTTGTCCAATTAGGGTTTTTAACCAATCTTGTGCATCCAATAAGTTCATTTGTGTCATTGGATGAACATTTAGGTCATTTTCGTCCTCCCTAGTCTTATTCTTGTCCAATTAGGGTTTTTATGCAATCTCGTGCATCCAATAGGTGTGTTTGTGTCATTGGAGGAACATTTAGGTCATTTTCGTCCTCCCTAGTCTTATTCTTGTCCAATTAGGGTTTTTATGCAATCTTGTGCATCCAATAGGTGTGTTTGTGTCATTGGTCGAACATTTAGGTCATTTTCATCCTCCCTAGGCTTATTCTTTTCCAATTAGGGTTTTTAACCAATCTTGTGCATCCAATAAGTTCATTTGTGTCATTGGATGATCATTTAGGTCATTTTCGTCCTCCCTAGTCTTATTCTTGTCCAATTAGGGTTTTTATGCAATCTTGTGTATCCAACAGGTGTGTTTGTGTCATTGGAGGAACATTTAGGTCATTTTCGTCCTCCCTAGTCTTATTCTTGTCCAATTTGGGTTTTTATGCAATCTTGTGCATCCAATAGGTGTGTTTGTGTCATTGGATGAACATTTCGGTCATTTTCGTCCTCCCTATGCTTATTCTTGTCCAATTATGGTTTTTAACCATTCTTGTGCATCCAATAAATTCATTTGTGTCATCGGATGAACATTTAGGTCATTTTCGTCCTCCCTAGTCTTATTCTTGTCCCATTAGGGTTTTTATGCAATCTTGTGCATCCAATAGGTGTGTTTGTGTCATTGGACGAACATTTAGGTCATTTTCGTCCTCCCTAGGCTTATTCTTGTCCGATTAGGGTTTTTAACCAATCTTGTGCATTCAATATGTTCATTTCTGTCATTGGATGAACATTTAGGTCATTTTCGTCCTCCCTAGTCTTATTCTTGTCCAATTAGGGTTTTTATGCAATCTTGTGCATCCAATAGGTGTGTTTGTGTCATTGGAGGAACATTTAGGTCATTTTCGTCCTCCCTAGTCTTATTCTTGTGCAATTAGGGTTTTTAACCAATCTTGTGCATCCAATAAGTTCATTTGTGTCATTGGACGAACATTTAGGTCATTTTCGTCCTCCCTAAGCTTATTCTTGTCCAATTAGGGTTTTTAACCAATCTTGTGCATCCAATAAGTTCATTTGTGTCATTGGATGAACATTTAGGTCATTTTCGTCCTCCCTAGGCTTATTCTTGTCCAATTAGAGTTTTTAACCAATCTTGTGCATTCAATAAGTTAATTTGTGTCATTGGATGAACATTTAGGTCATTTTCATCCTCCCTAGTCTTATTCTTGTCCAATTAGGGTTTTTATGCAATCTTGTGCATCCAATAGGTGTGTTTGTGTCATTGGAGGAACATTTAGGTCATTTTCGTCCTCCCTAGTCTTATTCTTGTCGAATTAGGGTTTTTATGCAATCTTGTTCATCCAATAGGTGTGTTTGTGTCATTGGAGGAACATTTAGGTCATTTTCGTCCTCCCTAGTCTTATTCTTGTCCAATTAGGGTTTTTATGCAATCTTGTGCATCCAATAGGTGTGTTTGTGTCATTGGACGAACATTTAGGTCATTTTCGTCCTCCCTAGGCTTATTCTTGTCCAAGTAGGGTTTTTAACCAATCTTGTGCATCCAATAAGTTCATTTGTGTCATCGGATGAACATTTAGGTCATTTTCGTCCTCCCTAGTCTTATTCTTGTCGAATTAGGGTTTTTATGCAATCTTGTGCATCCAATAGGTGTGTTTGTGTCATTGGAGGAACATTTAGGTCATTTTCGTCCTCCCTAGTCTTATTCTTGTCCAATTAGGAATTTTATGCAATCTTGTGCATCCAATAGGTGTGTTTGTGTCATTGGACGAACATTTAGGTCATTTTCGTCCTCCCTAGGCTTATTCTTGTCCAATTAGGGTTTTTAACCAATCTTGTGCATCCAATTGGTGTGTTTGTGTCATTGGACGAACATTTAGGTCATTTTCGTCCTCCCTAGGCTTATTCTTGTCCAATTAGGGTTTTTAACCAATCTTGTGCATCCAATAAGTTCATTTGTGTCATTGGATGAACATTTAGGTCATTTTCGTCCTCCCTAGTCTTATTCTTGTCCAATTAGGGTTTTTATACAATCTTGTGCATCCTATAGGTGTGTTTGTGTCATTGGAGGAACATTTAGGTCATTTTCGTCCTCCCTAGACTTATTCTTGTCCAATTAGGGTATTTATGCAATCTTGTGCATCCAATAGGTGTGTTTGTGTCATTGGACGAACATTTAGGTCATTTTCGTCCTCCCTAGGCTTATTCTTGTCCAATTAGGGTTTTTAACCAATCTTGTGCATCCAATAAGTCCATTTGTGTCATTGGATGAACATTTAGGTCATTTTCGTCCTCCCTAGTCTTATTCTTGTCCAATTAGGGTTTTTATGCAATCTTGTGCATCCAATAGGTGTGTTTGTGTCATTGGAGGAACATTTAGGTCATTTTCGTCCTCCCTAGTCTTATTCTTGTCGAATTAGGGTTTTTTATTCAATCTTGTGCATCCAATAGGTGTGTTTATGTCATTGGAGGAACATTTAGGTCATTTTCGTCCTCCCTAGTCTTATTCTTGTCGAATTAGGGTTTTTATGCAATCTTGTGCATCCAATAGGTGTGTTTGTGTCATTCGATGAACATTTAGGTCATTTTCGTCCTCCCTAGTCTTATTCTTGTCCAATTAGGGTTTTAAGCAATCTTATGCATCCAATATGTATGTTTGTGTCATTGGATGAACATTTAGGTGATTTTCGTCCTCCCTATGCTTATTCTTGTCCAATTAGGGTTTTTAACCAATCTTGTGCATACAATAAGTTCATTTGTGTCATTGGATGAACATTTAGGTCATTTTCGTCCTCCCTAGTCTTATTCTTGTCCAATTAGGGTTTTTATGCAATCTTGTGCATCCAATAGGTGTGTTTGTGTCATTGGAGGAACATTTAGGTCATTTTCGTCCTCCCTAGTCTTATTCTTGTCCAATTAGGGTTTTTAACCAATCTTGTGCATCCAATAAGTTCATTTGTGTCATTGGATGAATATTTAGGTCATTTTCGTCCTCCCTAGTCTTATTCTTGTCCCATTAGGGTTTTTATGCAATCTTGTGCATCCAATAGGTGTGTTTGTGTCATTGGACGAACATTTAGGTCATTTTCGTCCTCCCTAGGCTTATTCTTGTCCAATTAGGGTTTTTATGCAATCTTGTGCATCCAATAGGTTCATTTGTGTCATTGGATGATCATTTAGGTCATTTTCGTCCTCCCTAGGCTTATTCTTGTCCAATTAGGGTTTTTAACCAATCTTGTGCATCCAATAAGTTCATTTGTGTCATTGGATGAACATTTAGGTCATTTTCGTCCTCCCTAGTCTTATTCTTGTCCAATTAGGGTTTTTCTGCAATCTTGTGCATCCAATAGGTGTGTTTGTGTCATTGGACGAACATTTAGGTCATTTTCGTCCTCCCTAGACTTATTCTTGTCCAATTAGGGTTTTTAACCAATCTTGTGCATCCAATAAGTTCATTTGTGTCATTGGATGAACATTTAGGTCATTTTCGTCCTCCCTAGGCTTATTCTTGTCCAATTAGGGTTTTTAACCAATCTTGTGCATCCAATAAGTTCATTTGTGTCATTGGATGAACATTTAGGTCATTTTCGTCCTCCCTAGTCTTATTCTTGTCCAATTAGGGTTTTTAACCAACCTTGTGCATCCAATAAGTTCATTTGTGTCATTGGTGGAACGTTTAGGTCATTTACGTCCTCCCTAGTCTTATTCTTGTCCAATTAGGGTTTTTATGCAATCTTGTGCATCCAATAGGTGTGTTTGTGTCATTGGAGGAACATTTAGGTCATTTTCGTCCTCCCTAGTCTTATTCTTGTCCAATTAGGGTTTTTATGCAATCTTGTGCATCCAATAGGTGTGTTTGTGTCATTGGACGAACATTTAGGTCATTTTCGTCCTCCCTAGGCTTATTCTTGTCCAATTAGGGTTTTTAACCAATCTTGTGCATCCAATAAGTTCATTTGTGTCATTGGATGAACATTTAGGTCATTTTCGTCCTCCCTAGGCTTATTCTTGTCCAATTAGGGTTTTTAACCAATCTTGTGCTTCCAATAAGTTCATTTGGGTCATTGGATGAACATTTAAGTTATTTTCGTCCTCCCTAGGCTTATTCTTGTCCAATTAGGGTTTTTATGCAATCCTTTGCATCCAATAGGTGTGTTTGTGTCATTGGACGAACATTTAGGTCATTTTCGTCCTCCCTAGGCTTATTCTTGTCCAATTAGGGTTTTCAACCAACCTTGTGCATCCAATAAGTTCATTTGTGTCATTGGTTGAACATTTAGGTCATTTTCGTCCTCCCTAGGCTTATTCTTGTCCAATTAGGGTTTTTAACCAACCTTGTGTATCCAATAAATTCATTTGTGTCATTGGTGGAACATTTAGTTCATTTACGTCCTCCCTAGTCTTATTCTTGTCCAATTAGGGTTTTTATGCAATCTTGTGCATCCAATAGGTGTGTTTGTGTCATTGGAGGAACATTTAGGTCATTTTCGTCCTCCCTAGTCTTATTCTTGTCCAATTAGGGTTTTAAGCAATCTTGTGCATCCAATATGTGTGTTTGTGTCATTGGATGAACATTTAGGTCATTTTCGTCCTCCCTATGCTTATTCTTGTCCAATTAGGGTTTTTAACCAATCTTGTGCATCCAATAAGTTCATTTGTGTCATTGGATGAACATTTTGGTCATTTTCGTCCTCCCTAGTCTTATTCTTGTCCAATTAGGGTTTTAAGCAATCTTGTGCATCCAATAGGTGTGTTTGTGTCATTTGAGGAACATTTAGGTCATTTTCGTCCTCCCTAGTCTTATTCTTGTCCAATTAGGGTTTTTAACCAATCTTGTGCATACAATAAGTTCATTTGTGTCATTGGATGAACATTTAGGTAATTTTCGTCCTCCCTAGTCTTAGTCTTGTCCAATTAGGGATTTTATGCAATCTTGTGCATCCAATAGGTGTGTTTGTGTCATTGGACGAACATTTAGGTCATTTTCGTCCTCCCTAGTCTTATTCTTGTCCAATTAGGGATTTTATGCAATCTTGTGCATCCAATAGGTGTGTTTGTATCATTAGACGAACATTTAGGTCATTTTCGCCCTCCCTAGGCTTATTCTTGTCCAATTAGGGTTTTTAACCAATCTTGTGCATCCAATAAGTTCATTTGTGTCATTGGACGAACATTTAGGTCATTTTCATCATCCCTAGGCTTATTCTTGTCCAATTAGGGTTTTTAACCAACCGTGTGCATCCAATATGTGTGTTTGTGTCATTGGATGAACATTTAGGTAATTTTCGTCCTCCCTATGCTTATTCTTGTCCAATTAGGGTTTTTAACCAATCTTGTGCATCCAATAAGTTCATTTGTGTCATTGGATGAACATTTAGGTCATTTTCGTCCTCCCTAGTCTTATTCTTGTCCAATTAGGGTTTTAAGCAATCTTGTGCATCCAATATGTGTGTTTGTGTCATTGGATGAACATTTAGGTCATTTTCGTCCTCCCTATGCTTATTCTTGTCCAATTAAGGTTTTTAACCAATCTTGTGCACCCAATAAGTTCATTTGTGTCATTGGATGAATATTTAGGTCATTTTCGTCCTCCCTAGTCTTATTCTTGTCCAATTAGGGTTTTAAGCAATCTTGTGCATCCAATATGTGTGTTTGTGTCATTGGATGAACATTTAGGTCATTTTCGTCCTCCCTATGCTTATTCTTGTCCAATTAGGGTTTTTAACCAATCTTGTGCATCCAATAAGTTCATTTGTGTCATTGGATGAACATTTAGGTCATTTTCGTCCTCCCTAGTCTTATTCTTGTCCAATTAGGGTTTTTATGCAATCTTGTGCATCCAATAGGTGTGTGTGTCATTGGAGGAACATTTAGGTCATTTTCGTCCCCCCTATGCTTATTCTTGTCCAATTAGGGTTTTTATGCAATCTTGTGCATACAATAGGTGTGTTTGTGTCATTGGAGAAACATTTAGGTCATTTTCGTCCTCCCTAGTCTTATTCTTGTCCAATTAGGAATTTTATGCAATCTTGTGCATCCAATAGGTGTGTTTGTGTCATTGGACGAACATTTAGGTCATTTTCGTCCTCCCTAGGCTTATTCTTGTCCAATTAGGGTTTTTAACCAATCTTGTGCATCCAATAGGTGTGTTTGTGTCATTGGAGGAACATTTAGGTCATTTTCGTCCTCCCAAGTCTTATTCTTGTCCAATTAGGGATATTATGCAATCTTGTGCATCCAATAAGTTCATTTGTGTCATTGGACGAACATTAAGGTCATTTTCTTCCTCCCTAGGCTTATTCTTGTCCAATTAGGGTTTTTAACCAATCTTGTGCATCCAAGAAGTTCATTTATGTCATTGGATGAACAATTAGGTCATTTTCGTAATCCCTAGGCTTATTCTTGTCCAATTAGGGTTTTTAACCAATCTTGTGCATCCAATATGTGTGTTTGTGTCATTGGATGAACATTTAGGTAATTTTCGTCCTCCCTATGCTTATTCTTGTACAATTAGGGTTTTTAACCAATCTTGTGCATCCAATAAGTTCATTTGTGTCATTGGTTGAACATTTAGGTCATTTTCGTCCTCCCTAGTCTTATTCTTGTCCAATTAGGGTTTTAAGCAATCTTGTGCATCCAATAGGTGTGTTTGTGTCATTGGAGGAACATTTAGGTAATTTTCGTCCTCCCTAGGCTTATTCTTGTCCAATTAGGGTTTTTAACCAATCTTGTGCATCCAATAAGTTCATTTGTGTCATTGGAGGAACATTTAGGTCATTTTCGTCCTCCCTAGTCTTATTCTTGTCCAATTAGGGTTTTTAAGCAATCTTGTGCATCCAATATGTGTGTTTGTGTCATTGGAGGAACATTTAGGTCATTTTCGTCCTCCCTATGCTTATTCTTGTCCAATTAGGGGTTTTAACCAATCTTGTGCATCCAATAAGTTCATTTGTGTCATTGGATGAACATTTAGGTCATTTTCATCCTCCCTAGTCTTATTCTTGTCCAATTAGGGTTTTTATGCAATCTTGTGCATCCAATAGGTGTGTTTGTGTCATTGGAGGAACATTTAGGTCATTTTCGTACTCCCTAGTCTTATTCTTGTCCAATTAGGGTTTTTACGCAATCTTGTGCATCCAATAGGTGTGTTTGTGTCATTGGACGAACATTTAGGTCATTTTCGTCCTCCCTAGACTTATTCTTGTCCAATTAGGGTTTTTAACCAATCTTGTGCATCCAATAAGTTCATTTGTGTCATTGGATAAACATTTAGGTCATTTTCGTCCTCCCTAGTCTTATTCTTGTCCAATTAGGGTTTTAAGCAATCTTGTGCATCCAATTTGTGTGTTTGTGTCATTGGATGAACATTTAGGTAATTTTCGTCCTCTCTATGCTTATTCTTGTCCAATTAGGGTTTTTAACCAATCTTGTGCATCCAATAAGTTCATTTGTGTCATTGGATGAACATTTAGGTCATTTTCGTCCTCCCTAGTCTTATTCTTGTCCAATTAGGGTTTTAAGCAATCTTGTGCATCCAATAGGTGTGTTTGTGTCGTTGGAGGAACATTTAGGTAATTTTCGTCCTCCCTAGTCTTATTCTTGTCCAATTAGGGTTTTAAACCAATCTTGTGCATACAATAAGTTCATTTGTGTCATTGGAGGAACATTTAGGTCATTTTCGTCCTCCCTAGTCTTATTCTTGTCCAATTAGGGTTTTTATGCAATCTTGTGCATCCAATAGGTGTGTTTGTGTCATTGGAGGAACATTTAGGTCATTTTCGTACTCTCTAGTCTTATTCTTGTCCAATTAGGGTTTTTACGCATTCTTGTGCATCCAATAGGTGTGTTTGTGTCATTGGACGAACATTTAGGTCATTTTCGTCCTCCCTAGGCTTATTCTTGTCCAATTAGGGTTTTTAACCAATCTTGTGCATCCAATAAGTTCATTTGTGTCATTGGATGAACATTTAGGTCATTTTCGTCCTCCCTAGTCTTATTCTTGTCCAATTAGGGTTTTAAGCAATCTTGTGCATCCAATATGTGGGTTTGTGTCATTGGATGAACGTTTAGGTCATTTTCGTCCTCTCTATGCTTATTCTTGTCCAATTAGGGTTTTTAACCAATCTTGTGCATCCAATAAGTTCATTTGTGTCATTGGACGAACATTTAGGTCATTTTCGTCCTTCCTAGTCTTATTCTTGTCCAATTAGGGTTTTTATGCAATCTTGTGCATCCAATAGGTGTGTTTGTGTCATTGGACGAACATTTAGGTCATTTTCGTCCTCCCTAGGCTTATTCTTGTCCAATTAGGGTTTTTAACCAATCTTGTGCATCCAATAAGTTCATTTGTGTCATTGGATGAACATTTAGGTCATTTTCGTCCTCCCTAGTCTTATTCTTGTCCAATTAGGGTTTTTATGCAATCTTGTGCATCCAATAGGTGTGTTTGTGTCATTGGACGAACATTTAGGTCATTTTCGCCCTCCCTAGGCTTATTCTTGTCCAATTAGGGTTTTTAACCAATCTTGTGCTTCCAATAAGTTCATTTGTGTCATTGGATGAACATTTAGGTCATTTTCGTCCTCCCTAGGCTTATTCTTGTCCAATTAGGGTTTTTAACCAATCTTGTGCATCCAATAAGTTCACTTGTGTCATTGGATGAACATTTAGGTCATTTTCGTCCTCCCTAGTCTTATTCTTGTCCAATTAGGGTTTTAAGCAATCATGTGCATCCAATATGTGTGTTTGTGTCATTGGACGAACATTTAGGTCATTTTCGTCCTCCCTATGCTTATTCTTGTCCAATTAGGGTTTTTAACCAATCTTGTGCATCCAATAAGTTCATTTGTGTCATTGGATGAACATTTAGGTCATTTTCGTCTTCCCTAGGATTATTCTTGTCCAATTAGGGTTTTTAACCAATCTTGTGCATCCAATAGGTGTGTTTGTGTCATTGGATAAACATTTAGGTCATTTTCATCCTCCCTAGTCTTATTCTTGTCCAATTAGGGTTTTAATGTAATCTTGTGCATCCAATAGGTGTGTTTGTGTCATTGGACGAACATTTAGGTCATTTCGCCCTCCCTAGGCATATTATTGTCCAATTAGGGTTTTTAACCAATCTTGTGCATCCAATAAGTTCATTTGTGTCATTGGATGAACATTTAGGTCATTTTCGTCCTCCCTAGGCTTATTCTTGTCCAATTAGGG
>JBBPBR010000343.1:609313-669150 GCA_037974775.1 Cicer pinnatifidum
CCTCCCTAGGCATATTATTGTCCAATTAGGGTTTTTAACCAATCTTGTGCATCCAATAAGTTCATTTGTGTCATTGGATGAACATTTAGGTCATTTTCGTCCTCCCTAGGCTTATTCTTGTCCAATTAGGGTTTTTAACCAATCTTGTGCATCCAATAAGTTCATTTGTGTCATTGGATGAACATTTAGGTCATTTTCGTCCTCCCTAGTCTTATTCTTGTCCAATTAGGGTTTTAAGCAATCTTGTGCATCCAATATGTGCGTTTGTGTCATTGGATGAACATTTAGGTCATTTTCGTCCTCCCTATGCTTATTCTTGTCCAATTAGGGTTTTTAACCAATCTTGTGCATCCAATAAGTTCATTTGTGTCATTGGATGAACATTTAGGTCATTTTCGTCCTCCCTAGTCTTATTCTTGTCCAATTAGGGTTTTTATGCAATCTTGTGCATCCAATAGGTGTGTTTGTGTCATTGGAGGAACATTTAGGTCATTTTCGTCCTCCCTAGTCTTATTCTTGTCCCATTAGGGATTTTATGCAATCTTGTGCATCCAATAGGTGTGTTTGTGTCATTGGACGAACATTTAGGTCATTTTCGTCCTCCCTAGGCTTATTCTTGTCCAATTAGGGTTTTTAACCAATCTTGTGCATCCAATAAGTTCATTTGTGTCATTGGACTAACATTTAGGTCATTTTCGTCATCCCTAGGATTATTCTTGTCCAATTAGGGTTTTTAACCAATCGTGTGCATCCAATATGTGTGTTTGTGTCATTGGATGAACATTTAGGTAATTTTCGTCCTCCCTATGCTTATTCTTGTCCAATTAGGGTTTTTAACCAATCTTGTGCATCCAATAAGTTCATTTGTGTCATTGGATGAACATTTAGGTCATTTTCGTCCTCCCTAGTCTTATTCTTGTCCAATTAGGGTTTTAAGCAATCTTGTGCATCCAATATGTGTGTTTGTGTCATTGGATGAACATTTAGGTCATTTTCGTCCTCCCTATGCTTATTCTTGTCCAATTAGGGTTTTTAACCAATCTTGTGCATCCAATAAGTTCATTTGTGTCATTGGATGAACATTTAGGTCATTTTCGTCGTCCCTAGTCTTATTCTTGTCGAATTATGGTTTTTATGCAATCTTGTGCATCCAATAGGTGTGTTTGTGTCATTGGACGAACATTTAGGTCATTTTCGTCCTCCCTAGGCTTATTCTTGTCCAATTAGGGTTTTTAACCAATCTTGTGCATCCAATAAGTTCATTTGTGTCATTGGATGAACATTTAGGTCATTTTCGTCATCCCTAATTTTATTCTTGTGCATATAGGGTTTTAAGCAATCTTGTGCATCCAATATGTGTGTTTGTGTCATTGGATGAACATTTAGGTCATTTTCGTCCTCCCTATGCTTATTCTTGTCCAATTAGGGTTTTTAACCAATCTTGTGCATCCAATAAGTTCATTTGTGTCATTGGATGAACATTTAGGTCATTTTCGTCCTCCCTAGTCTTATTCTTGTCCAATTAGGGTTTTTATGCAATCTTGTGCATCCAATAGGTGTATTTGTGTCATTGGAGGAACATTTTTGTCATTTTCGTCCTCCCTAGTCTTATTCTTGTCCAATTAGGGTTTTTATTCAATACTGTGCATCCAATAGGTGTGTTTGTGTCATTGGACGAACATTTAGGTCATTTTCGTCCTCCCTAGGCTTATTCTTGTCCAATTAGGGTTTTTAGCCAATCTTGTGCATCCAATAAGTTCATTTGTGTCATTGGACGAACATTTAGGTCATTTTCGTCCTCCCTAGGCTTATTCTTGTCCAATTAGGGTTTTTACCCAACCTTGTGCATCCAATAAGTTCATTTGTGTCATTGGACGAACATTTAGGTCATTTTCGTCCTCCCTAGGCTTATTCTTGTCCAATTAGGGTTTTTAACCAACCTTGTGCATCCAATAAGTTCATTTGTGTCATTGGATGAACATTTAGGTCATCTTCGTCCTCCCTATGCTTATTCTTGTCCAATTAGGGTTTTTAACCAATCTTGTGCATCCAATAAGTTCATTTGTGTCATTGGATGAACATTTAGGTCATTTTCGTCCTCCCTAGTCTTATTCTTGTCCAATTAGGGTTTTTATGCAATCTTGTGCATCCAATAGGTGTGTTTGTGTCATTGGACGAACATTTAGGTCATTTTCGTCCTCCCTAGGCTTATTCTTGTCCAATTAGGGTTTTTAACTAATCTTGTGCATCCAATAAGTTCATTTGTGTCATTGGATGAACATTTAGGTCATTTTCGTCCTCCCTAAGCTTATTCTTGTCCAATTAGGGTTTTTAACCAATCTTGTGAATCCAATAAGTTCATTTGTGTCATTGGACGAACATTTAGGTCAATTTCGTCCTCCCTAGGCTTTTTCTTGTCCAATTAGGGTTTTTAACCAATCTTGTGCATCCAATAAGTTCATTTGTGTCATTGGACGAACATTTAGGTCAATTTCGTCCTCCCTAGGCTTATTCTTGTCCAATTAGGGTTTTTAACCAATCTTGTGCATCCAATAAGTTCATTTGTGTCATTGGACGAACATTTAGGTCAATTTCGTCCTCCCTAGGCTTATTCTTGTCCAATTAGGGTTTTCAACCAATCTTGTGCATCCAATAAGTTCATTTGTGTCATCTGATGAACATTTAGGTCATTTTCGTCCTCCCTAGGCTTATTCTTGTCCAATTAGGGTTTTTAACCAATCTTGTGCATCCAATAAGTTCATTTGTGTCATTGGATGAACATTTAGGTCATTTTCGTCCTCCCTAGTCTTATTCTTGTCCAATTAGGGTTTTTATGCAATCTTGTGCATCCAATAGGTGTGTTTGTGTCATTGGAGGAACATTTAGGTCATTTTCGTCCCCCCAATGCTTATTCTTGTCCAATAAGGGTTTTTATGCAATCTTGTGCATCCAATAGGTGTGTTTGTGTCATTGGACGAACATTTAGGTCATTTTCGTCTTCCCTAGACTTATTCTTGTCCAATTAGGGTTTTTAACCAATCTTGTGCATCCAATAAGTTCATTTGTGTCATTGGATGAACATTTAGGTCATTTTCGTCCTCCCTAGTCTTATTCTTGTCCAATTAGGGTTTTAAGCAATCTTGTGCATCCGATATGTGTGTTTGTGTCATTGGATGAACATTTAGGTCATTTTCGTCCTCCCTATGCTTATTCTTGTCCAATTAAGGTTTTTAACCAATCTTGTGCACCCAATAAGTTCATTTGTGTCATTGGATGAATATTTAGGTCATTTTCATCCTCCCTAGTCTTATTCTTGTCCAATTAGGGTTTTAAGCAATCTTGTGCATCCAATATGTGTGTTTGTGTCATTGGATGAACATTTAGGTCATTTTCGTCCTCCCTATGCTTACTCTTGTCCAATTAGGGTTTTTAACCAATCTTGTGCATCCAATAGGTGTGTTTGTGTCATTGGATGAACATTTAGGTCATTTTCGTCCTCCCTAGGCTTATTCTTGTTCAATTAGGGTTTTTAACCAATCTTGTGCATCCAATAAGTTCATTTATGTCATTGGATGAACAATTAGGTCATTTTCGTCCTCCCTAGGCTTATTCTTGTCCAATTAGGGTTTTTAACCAATCTTTTGCATCCAATAAGTTCATTTGTGTCATTGGATGATCATTTAGGTCATTTTCGTCCTCCCTAGGCTTATTCTTGTCACATTAGGGTTTTTAACCAATCTTGTGCATCCAATAAGTTCATTTGTGTCATTGGATGAACATTTAGGTCATTTTCGTCCTCCCTATGCTTACTCTTGTCCAATTAGGGTTTTTAACCAATCTTGTGCATCCAATAGGTGTGTTTGTGTCATTGGATGAACATTTAGGTCATTTTCGTCCTCCCTAGGCTTATTCTTGTCCAATTAGGGTTTTTAACCAATCTTGTGCATCCAATAAGTTCATTTGTGTCATTGGATAAACATTTAGGTCATTTTCGTCCACCCTAGGCTTATTCTTGTCCAATTAGGGTTTTTAACCAATCTTGTGCATCCAATAGGTGTGTTTGTGTCATTGGATGAACATTTAGGTCAGTTTCGTCCTCCCTAGGCTTATTCTTGTCCAATTAGGGTTTCTAACGAATCTTGTCCATCCAATAGGTGTATTTGTGTCATTGGATGGACATATAGGTCATTTTCGTCCTCTCTAGGCATATTCTTGTCCAATTATGGTTTTTAACCAATCTTGTGCATCCAATAGGTGTATTTGTGTCATTGGATGGACATTTAGGTCATTTTCGTCCTCCCTAGGCTTATTCTTGTCCAATTAGGGTTTTTAAGCAATCTTGTGCATCCAATAAGTTCATTTGTGTCATTGGATGAACATTTAGGTCACTTTCGTCTTCCCTAGGCTTATTCCTGTCCAATTAGGGTTTTTAACCAATCTTGTGCATCCAATAAGTTCATTTGTGTCATTGGATAAACATTTAGGTCATTTTCGTCCACCCTAGGCTTATTCTTGTCCAATTAGGGTTTTTAACCAATCTTGTGCATCCAATAGGCGTGTTTGAGTTATTGGATGAACATTTAGGTCATTTTCGTCCTCCCTAGGCTTATTCTTGTCCAATTAGGGTTTCTAACCAATCTTGTGCATCCAATAGGTGTGTTTGTGTCATTGGATGAACATTTAGGTCATTTTCGTCCTCCCTAGGCTTATTCTTGTCCAATTAGGGTTTTTAACCAATCTTGTGCATCCAATAAGTTCATTTGTGTCATTGGATAAACATTTAGGTCATTTTCGTCCTCCCAAGGCTTATTCTTTTCCAATTAGGGTTTTTAACCAATCTGGTGCATCCAATAGGTGTGTTTGTGTCATTTGATGAACATTTAGGTCATTTTCGTCCTCCCTATGGTTATTCTTGTCCAATTAGGGTGTTTAACCAATCTTGTGCATCCAATAGGTGTGTTTGTGTCATTGGATGAACATTTAGGTCATTTTCGTCCTCCCTAGGCTTATTCTTGTCCAATTAGGGTTTTTAACCAATCTTGTGCATCCAATAAGTTCATTTGTGTCATTGGGTGAACATTTAGGTCGTTTTCGTCCTCCCTAGGCTTATTCTTGTCCAATTAGGGTTTCTAACCAATCTTGTGCATCCTATAGGTGTGTTTAGTCATTGGATGAACATTTAGGTTATTTTCGTCCTCCCTAGGCTTATTCTTGTCCAATTAGGGTTTTTAACCAATCTTGTGCATCCAATAAGTTCATTTGTGTCATTGGATTAACATTTAGGTCATTTTCGTCCTCCCTAGGCTTATTCTTGTCCAATTAGGGTTTCTAAACAATCTTGTGCATCCAATAGGTGTGTTTGTGTCATTGGATGAACATTTAGGTCATTTTCGTCCTCCCTAGGCTTATTCTTGTCCAATTAGGGTTTTTAACCAATCTTGTGCATCCAATAAGTTCATTTGTGTCATTGGATGTACATTTAGGTCATTTTCGTCCTCCTAAGGCTTATTCTTGTCCAATTAGGGTTTCTAACCAATCTTGTGCTTCCAATAGGTGTGTTTGTGTCATTGGATGAACATTTAGGTCATTTTCGTCCTCCCTAGGCTTATTCTTGTCCAATTAGGGTTTTTAACCAATCTTGTGCATCCAATAAGTTCATTTGTGTCATTGGATCAACATTTAGGTCATTATCATCCTCCCTAGTCGTATTCTTGTCCAATTAGGGTTTTTATGCAATCTTGTGCATCCAATAGGTGTGTTTGTGTCATTGGACGAACATTTAGGTCATTTTCGTCCTCCCTAGGCTTATTCTTGTCCAATTAGGGTTTTTATGCAATCTTGTGCATCCAATAGGTTCATTTGTGTCATTGGATGATCATTTAGGTCATTTTCGTCCTCCCTAGGCTTATTCTTGTCCAATTAGGGTTTTTAACCAATCTTGTGCATCCAATAAGTTCATTTG
Source organism: Cicer pinnatifidum (assembly GCA_037974775.1). Lineage (NCBI taxonomy): Eukaryota > Viridiplantae > Streptophyta > Magnoliopsida > Fabales > Fabaceae > Cicer > Cicer pinnatifidum. Next base: position 615,276 of record JBBPBR010000343.1, read on the forward strand.
TGTCATTGGATGAACATTTAGGTCATTTTCGTCCTCCCTAGTCTTATTCTTGTCCAATTTGGGTTTTTATGTAATCTTGTGCATCCAATAGGTGTGTTTGTGTCATTGGACGAACATTTAGGTCATTTTCGTCCTCCCTAGGCTTATTCTTGTCCAATTAGGGTTTTTAACCAACCTTGTGCATCCAATAAGTTCATTTGTGTCATTGGTTGAACATTTAGGTCATTTTCGTCCTCCCAAGTCTTATTCTTGTCCAATTAGGGTTTTTAACCAACCTTGTGCATCCAATAAGTTCATTTGTGTCATTGGTTGAACATTTAGGTCATTTTCGTCCTCCCTAGTCTTATTCTTGTCCAATTAGGGTTTTTATGCAATCTTGTGCATCCAATAGGTGTGTTTGTGTCATTGGAGGAACATTTAGGTCATTTTCGTCCTCCCTAGTCTTATTCTTGTCGAATTAGGGTTTTTATGCAATCTTGTGCATCCGATAGGTGTGCTTGTGTCATTGGAGGAACATTTAGGTCATTTTCGTCCTCCCTAGTCTTATTCTTGTCCAATTAGGGTTTTTATGCAATCTTGTGCATCCAATAGGTGTGTTTGTGTCATTGGACGAACATTTAGGTCATTTTCGTCCTCCCTAGGCTTATTCTTGTCCAATTTGGGTTTTAAGCAATCTTGTGCGTCCAATAAGTGTGTTTGTGTAATTGGATGAACATTTAGGTAATTTTCGTCCTCCCTATGCTTATTCTTGTCCAATTAGGGTTTTTTAACCAATCTTGTGCATACAATAAGTTCATTTGTGTCATTGGATGAACATTTAGGTCATTTTCGTCCTCCCTAGGCTTATTCTTGTCCAATTAGGGTTTTTAACCAATCTTGTGCATCCAATAAGTTCATTTGTGTCATTGGATGAACATTTAGGTCATTTTCGTCCTCCCTAGTCTTATTCTTGTCCAATTAGGGTTTTTATGCAATCTTGTGCATCCAATAGGTGTGTTTGTGTCATTGGAGGAACATTTAGGTCATTTTCGTCCTCCCTAGTCTTATTCTTGTCCAATTAGGGATTTTATGCAATCTTGTGCATCCAATAGGTGTGTTTGTGTCATTGGACAAACATTTAGGTCATTTTCGTCCTCCCTAACCTTATTCTTGTCCAATTAGGGTTTTTAACCAATCTTGTGCATCCAATAAGTTCATTTGTGTCATTGGATGAACATTTTGGTCATTTTCGTCCTCCCTAGGCTTATTCTTGTCCAATTAGGGTTTTTAACCAATCTTGTGCATCCAATAAGTTCATTTGTGTCATTGGATGAACATTTAGGTCATTTTCGTCCTCCCTAGGCTTATTCTTGTCCAATTAGGGTTTTTAACCAATCTTGTGCATCCAATAAGTTCATTTGTGTCATTGGATGAACATTTAGGTCATTTTCGTCCTCCATAGGCTTCTTCTTGTCCAATTAGGGTTTTTAACCAATCTTGTGCATCCAATAAGTTCATTTGTTTCATTGGATGAACATTTAGGTCATTTTCGTCCTCCCTAGGCTTATTCTTGTCCAATTAGGATTTTTATGCAATCTTGTGCATCCAATAGGTGTGTTTGTGTCATTGGACGAACATTTAGGTCATTTTCGTCCTCCCTAGGCTTATTCTTGTCCAATTAGGGTTTTTAACCAATCTTGTGCATCCAATAAGTTCATTTGTGTCATTGGATGAACATTTAGGTCATTTTCGTCCTCCCTAGTCTTATTCTTGTCCAATTAGGGTTTTAAGAAATCCTGTGCATCCAATATGTGGGTTTGTGTCATTGGATGAACATTTAGGTCATTTTCGTCCTCCCTATGCTTATTCTTGTCCAATTAGGGTTTTTAACCAATCTTGTGCATCCAATAAGTTCATTTGTTTCATTGGATGAACATTTAGGTCATTTTCGTCCTCCCTATTCTTATTCTTGTCCAATTAGGGTTTTTATGCAATCTTGTGCATCCAATAGGTGTGTTTGTGTCATTGGACGAACATTTAGGTCATTTTCGTCCTCTCTAGGCTTATTCTTGTCCAATTAGGGTTTTTAACCAATCTTGTGCATCCAATAAGTTCATTTATGTCATTGGATGAACATTTAGGTCATTTTCGTCCTCCCTAGGCTTATTCTTGTCCAATTAGGGTTTTTAACCAATCTTGTGCATCCAATAAGTTCATTTGTGTCATTGGATGAACATTTAGGTCATTTTCGTCCTCCCTATGCTTACTCTTGTCCAATTAGGGTTTTTAACCAATCTTGTGCATCCAATAGGTGTGTTTGTGTCATTGGATGAACATTTAGGTCATTTTCGTCCTCCCTAGTCTTATTCTTGTCCAATTAGCGTTTTTAACCAATCTTGTGCATACAATACGTTCATTTGTGTCATTGGAGGAACATTTAGGTCATTTTCGTCCTCCCTAGTCTTATTCTTGTCCAATTAGGGTTTTTAACCAATCTTGTGCATACAATAAGTTCATTTGTGTCATTGGAGGAACATTTAGGTCATTTTCGTCCTCCCTAGTCTTATTCATGTCCAATGAGGGTTTTTATGCAATCTTGTGCATCCAATAGATGTGTTTGTGTCATTGGAGGAACATTTAGGTTATTTTCGTCCTCCCTAGTCTTATTCTTGTCCAATTAGGGTTTTTAACCAATCTTGTGCATCCAATAAGTTCATTTATGTCATTGGATGAATATTTATGTCATTTTCTTCCTCCCTAGGCTTATTCTTGTCCAATTAGGGTTTTTATGCAATCTTGTGCATCCAATAGGTGTGTTTGTGTCATTGGACGAACATTTAGGTCATTTTCGTCCTCCCAAGGCTTATTCTTGTCCAATTAGGGTTTTTATGCAATCTTGTGCATCCAATAGGTGTGTTTGTGTCATTGGACGAACATTAAGGTCATTTTTGTCCTCCCTAAGCTTATTCTTGTCCAATTAGGGTTTTTAACCAACCTTGTGCATCCAATAAGTTCATTTGTGACATTGGTTGAACATTTAGGTCATTTTAGTCCTCCCTAGGCTTATTTTTGTCCAATTAGGATTTTTAACCAACCTTGTGCATTCAATAAGTTCATTTGTGTCATTGGAGGATCATTTAGGTCATTTACGTCCTCCCTAGTCTTATTCTTGTCCAATTAGGGTTTTAAGCAATCTTGTGCATCCAATATGTGTGTTTGTGTCATTGGATGAACATTTAGGTCATTTTCGTTCTCCCTATGCTTATTCTTGTCCAATTAGGGTTCTTAACCAATCTTGTGCTTACAATAAGTTCATTTGTGTCATTGGATGAACATTTAGGTCATTTTCGTCCTCCCTAGTCTTATTCTTGTCCAATTAGGGTTTTTATGCAATCTTATGCATCCAATAGGTGTGTTTGTGTCATTGGAGGAACATTTAGGTCATTTTCGTCCTCCCTAGTCTTATTCTTGTCCAATTAGGGATTTTATGCAATCTTGTGCAGCCAATAGGTGTGTTTGTGTCATTAGACGAACATTTAGGTCATTTGCGTCCTCCCTAGGCTTATTCTTGTCCAATTAGGGTTTTTAACCAATCTTGTGCATCCAATAAGTTCATTTGTGTCATTGGATGAACATTTAGGTCATTTTCGTCCTCCCTAGGCTTATTCTTGTCCAATTAGGGTTTTCAACCAATCTTGTGAATCCAATAAGTTCATTTGTGTCATTGGATGAACATTTAGGTCATTTTCGTCCTCCCTAGGCTTATTCTTGTCCAATTAGGGTTTTTAACCAATCTTGTGCATCCAATAAGTTCATTTATGTCATTGGATGAACAATTAGGTCATTTTCGTCCTCCCTAGGCTTATTCTTGTCCAATTAGGGTTTTTAACCAATCTTGTGCATCCAATAAGTTCATTTGTGTCATTGGATGAACATTTAGGTCATTTTCGTCCTCCCTAGTCTTATTCTTGTCCAATTAGGGTTTTAACCAATCTTGTGCATCCAATAGGTGTGTATTTATCATTGGAGGAACATTTAGGTCATTTTCGTCCTCCCTAGTCTTATTCTTGTCCAATTAGGGTTTTTAACCAATCTTGTGCATACAATAAGTTCATTTGTGTCATTGGATGAACATTTAGGTCATTTTCGTCCTCCCTAGTCTTATTCTGGTCCAATTAGGGTTTTTATGCAATCTTGTGCATCCAATAGGTGTGTTTGTGTCATTGGAGGAACATTTAGGTCATTTTCGTCCTCCCTAGTCTTATTCTTGTCCAATTAGGGATTTTATGCAATCTTGTGCATCCAATAGGTGTGTTTGTGTCATTAGACGAACATTTAGGTCATTTGCGTCCTCCCTAGGCTTATTCTTGTCCAATTAGGGTTTTTAACCAATCTTGTGCATCCAATAAGTTCATTTGTGTCATTGGATGAACATTTAGGTCATTTTCGTCCTCCCTAGGCTTATTCTTGTCCAATTAGGGTTTTTAACCAATCTTGTGCATCCAATAAGTTCATTTGTGTCATTGGATGAACATTTAGGTCATTTTCGTCCTCCCTAGTCTTATTCTTGTACAATTAGGGTTTTTAACCAATCTTGTGCATCCAATAAGTTCATTTGTGTCATTGGATGAACATTTAGGTCATTTTCGTCCTCCCTAGGCTTATTCTTGTCCAATTAGGGTTTTTAACCAATCTTGTGCATCCAATAAGTTCATTTGTGTCATTGGATGAACATTTAGGTCATTTTCGTCCTCCCTAGTCTTATTCTTGTCCAATTAGGGTTTTAAGCAATCTTGTGCATCCAATATGTGTGTTGGTGTCTTTGGACGAACATTTAGGTCATTTTCGCCCTCCCTAGGCTTATTCTTGTCCAATTAGGGTTTTTAACCAATCTTGTGCATCCAATAAGTTCATTTGTGTCATTGGATGAACATTTTGGTCATTTTCATCCTCCCTAGGCTTATTCTTGTCCAATTAGGGGTTTTAACCAATCTTGTGCATCCAATAAGTTCATTTGTGTCATTGGATGAACATTTAGGTCATTTTCGTCCTCCCTAGGCTTATTCTTGTCCAATTAGGGTTTTCAACCAATCTTGTGCATCCAATAAGTTCATTTGTGTCATTGGATGAACATTTAGGTCATTTTCGTCCTCCCTAGGCTTATTCTTGTCCAATTAGGGTTTTTAACCAATCTTGTGCATCCAATAAGCTCATTTGTGTCATTGGATGAACATTTAGGTCATTTTCGTCCTCCCTAGGCTTATTCTTGTCCAATTAGGGTTTTTAAGCAATCTTGTGCATCCAATAAGTTCATTTGTGTCATTGGATGAACATTTAGGTCATTTTCGTCCTCCCTAGGCTTATTCTTGTCCAATTAGGGTTTTTAACCAATCTTGTGCATCCAATAAGTTCATTTGTGTCATTGGATGAACATTTAGGTCATTTTCGTCCTCCCTAGGCTTATTCTTGTACAATTAGGGTTTTTAAGCAATCTTGTGCATCCAGTAAGTTCATTTGTGTCATTGGATGAACATTTAGGTCATTTTCGTCCTCCCTAGGCTTATTCTTGTCCAATTAGGGTTTTTAACCAATCTTGTGCATCCAATAGGTGTATTTGTGTCATTGGATGAACATTTAGGTCATTTTCGTCCTCCCTAGGCTTATTCTTGTCCAATTAGGGTTTTTAAGCAATCTTGTGCATCCAGTAAGTTCATTTGTGTCATTGGATGAACATTTAGGTCATTTTCGTCCTCCCTAGGCTTATTCTTGTCCAATTAGGGTTTTTAACCAATCTTGTGCATCCAATAAGTTCATTTGTGTCATTGGATGAACATTTAGGTCATTTTCGTCCTCCCTAAACTTATTCTTGTCCAATTAGGGTTTCTAACCAATCTTGTGCATCCAATAAGTTCATTTGTGTCATTGGATGAACATTTAGGTCATTTTCGTCCTCCCTAGGCTTATTCTTGTCCAATTAGGGTTTTTAACCAATCTTGTGCATCCAATAAGTTCATTTGTGTCATTGGATGAACATTTAGGTCATTTTTCCTCCTCCCTAGGCTTATTCTTGTCCAATTAGGTTTTCAAGCAATCTTGTGCATCCAATAAGTTCATTTGTGTCATTGGATGAACATTTAGGTCATTTTCGTCCTCCCTAGGCTTATTCTTGTCCAATTAGGGTTTTTAACCAATCTTGTGCATCCAATAAGTTCATTTGTGTCCTTGGATGTACATTTAGGTCATTTTCGTCCTCCCTAGGCTTATTCTTGTCCAATTAGGGTTTCTAACCAATCTTGTGCATCCAATAAGTTCATTTGTGTCATTGGATGAACATTTAGGTCATTTTCGTCCTCCCTAGGCTTATTCTTGTCCAATTAGGATTTTTAACCAATCCTGTGCATCCAATAAGTTCATTTGTGTCATTGGATGAACATTTAGGTCATTTTCGTCCTCCCTAGGCTTATTCTTGTCCAATTAGGGTTTTTAACCAATCTTGTGCATCCAATAAGTTCATTTGTGTCATTGGATGAACATTTAGGTCATTTTCGTCCTCCCTAGTCTTATTCTTGTCCAATTAGGGTTTTTAAGCAACCTTGTGCATCCAATAAGTTCATTTGTGTCATTGGTGGAACATTTAGGTCATTTACGTCCTCCCTAGTCTTATTCTTGTCCAATTAGGGTTTTTATGCAATCTTGTGCATCCAATAGGTGTGTTTGTGTCATTTGAGGAACATTTAGGTCATTTTCGTCCTCCCTAGTTTTATTCTTATCCAATTAGGGTTTTTATGCAATCTTGTGCATCCAATAGGTGTGTTTGTGTCATTGGACGAACATTTAGGTCATTTTCGTCCTCCCTAGGCTTATTCTTGTCCAATTAGGATTTTTAACCAATCTTGTGCATCCAATAAGTTCATTTGTGTCATTGGATGAACATTTAGGTCATTTTCGTCCTCCCTAGTCTTATTCTTGTCGAATTAGGGTTTTTATGCAATCTTGTGCATCCAATAGGTGTGTTTGTGTCATTGGAGGAACATTTAGGTTATTTTCGTCCTCCCTAGTCTTATTCTTGTCCAATTAGGGTTTTTTTGCAATCTCGTGCATCCAATAGCTGTGTTTGTGTCATTGGACGAACATTTAGTTCATTTTCGTCCTCCCTAGGCTTATTCTTGTCCAATTAGGGTTTTTAACCAATCTTGTGCATCCAATAAGTTCATTTGTGTCATTGGATGAACATTTAGGTCATTTTCGTCCTCCCTAGTCTTATTCTTGTCCAATTAGGGTTTTTATGCAATCTTGTGCATCCAATAGGTGTGTTTGTGTCATTGGACGAACATTTAGGTCATTTTCGTCCTCCCTAGGCTTATTCTTGTCCAATTAGGGTTTTTAACCAATCTTGTGCAACCAATAAGTTCATTTATGTCATTGGATGAACATTTAGGTCATTTTCGTCCTCCCTAGTCTTATTCTTGTCGAATTAGGGTTTTTATGCAATCTTGTGCATCCAATAGGTGTGTTTGTGTCATTGGAGGAACATTTAGGTCATTTTCGTCCTCCCTAGTCTTATTCTTGTCCAATTAGGGTTTTTATGCAATCTTGTGCATCCAATAGGTGTGTTTGTGTCATTGGAGGAACATTTAGGTCATTTTCGTCCTCCCTAGTCTTATTCTTGTCCAATTAGGGTTTTTATGCAATCTTGTGCATCCAATAGGTGTGTTTGTGTCATTGGACGAACATTTAGGTCATTTTCGTCCTCCCTAGGCTTATTCTTGTCCAATTAGGGTTTTTAACCAATCTTGTGCATCCAATAAGTTCATTTGTGTCATTGGATGAATATTTAGGTTATTTTCGTCCTCCCTAGTCTTATTCTTGTCCAATTAGGGTTTTTATGCAATCTTGTGCATCCAATTGGTGTGTTTGTGTCATTGGACGAACATTTAGGTCATTTTCGTCCTCCCTAGGCTTATTCTTGTTCAATTAGGGTTTTTAACTAACCTTGTGCATCCAATAAGTTCATTTGTGTCATTGGTTGAACATTTAGGTCATTTTCGTCCTCCCTAGGCTTATTCTTGTCCAATTAGGGTTTTTAACCAACCTTGTGCATCCAATAAGTTCATTTGTGTCATTGGTGGAACATTTAGGTCATTTACGTCCTCCCTATGCTTATTCTTTTCCAATTAGGGTTTTCAACCAATCTTGTGCATCCAATAAGTTCATTTGTGTCATTGGATGAACATTTAGGTCTTTTTCGTCCTCCCTAGGCTTATTCTTGTCCAATTAGGGTTTTTAACCAATCTTGTGCATCCAATAAGTTCATTTGTGTCATTGGATGAACATTTAGGTCATTTTCGTCCTCCCTAGTCTTATTCTTGTCCAATTAGGGTTTTTATGCAATCTTGTGCATCCAATAGGTGTGTTTGTGTCGTTGGAGGAACATTTAGGTCATTTTCGTCCTCCCTAGTCTTATTCTTTTCCAATTAGGGTTTTTATGCAATCTTGTGCATCCAATAGGTGTGTTTGTGTCATTGGACTAACTTTTAGGTCATTTTCGTCCTCCGTATGCTTATTCTTGTCCAATTAGGGTTTTTAACCAACCTTGTGAATCCAATAAGTTCATTTGTGTCATTGGTGGAACATTTAGGTCATTTACGTCCTCCCTATGCTTATTCTTTTCCAATTAGGGTTTTCAACCAATCTTGTTCATCCAATAAGTTCATTTGTGTCATTGGACGAACATTTAGGTCATTTTCGTCCTCCCTAGGATTATTCTTGTCCAATTAGGGTTTTTAACTAATCTTGTGCATCCAATAAGTTCATTTGTGTCATTGGATGAACATTTAGGTCATTTTCGTCCTACCTAGGCTTATTCTTGTCCAATTAGGGTTTTTAACCAATCTTGTGCATCCAATAAGTTCATTTGTGTCATTGGATGAACATTTAGGTCATTTTCGTCCTCCCTAGGCTTATTCTTGTCCAATTAGGGTTTTCAACCAATCTTGTGAATCCAATAAGTTCATTTGTGTCATTGGATGAACATTTAGGTCATTTTCGTCCTCCCTAGGCTTATTCTTGTCCAATTAGGGTTTTTAACCAATCTTGTGCATCCAATAAGTTCATTTATGTCATTGGATGAACAATTAGGTCATTTTCGTCCTCCGTAGGCTTATTCTTGTCCGATAAGGGTTTTTAACCAACCTTGTGCATCCAATAAGTTCATTTGTGTCATTGGTTGAACATTTAGGTCATTTTCGTCCTCCCTAGTCTTATTCTTGTCCAATTAGGGTTTTAAGCAATCTTGTGCATGCAATAGGTGTGTTTGTGTCATTGGAGGAACATTTAGGTAATTTTCGTCCTCCCTAGGCTTATTCTTGTCCAATTAGGGTTTTTAACCAATCTTGTGCATCCAATAAGTTCATTTGTGTCATTGGAGGAACATTTAGGTCATTTTCGTCCTCCCTAGTCTTATTCTTGTCCAATTAGGGTTTTTAAGCAATCTTGTGCATCCAATATGTGTGTTTGTGTCATTGGAGGAACATTAAGGTCATTTTCGTCCTCCCTATGCTTATTCTTGTCATTGTTTGTGTCATTGGACGAACATTAAGGTCATTTTCGTCCTCCCTAAGCTTATTCTTGTCCAATTAGGGTTTTTAACCAACCTTGTGCATCCAATAAGTTCATTTGTGACATTGGTTGAACATTTACGTCCTCCCTAGGCTTATTCTTCTCCAATTAGGATTTTTAACCAACCTTGTGCATTCAATAAGTTCATTTGTGTCATTGGAGGATCATTTAGGTCATTTACGTCCTCCCTAGTCTTATTCTTGTCCAATTAGGGTTTTAAGCAATCTTGTGCATCCAATATGTGTGTTTGTGTCATTGGATGAACATTTAGGTCATTTTCGTTCTCCCTATGCTTATTCTTGTCCAATTAGGGTTCTTAACCAATCTTGTGCATACAATAAGTTCATTTGTGTCATTGGATGAACATTTAGGTCATTTTCGTCCTGCCTAGTCTTATTCTTGTCCAATTAGGGTTTTTATGCAATCTTGTGCATCCAATAGGTGTGTTTGTGTCATTGGAGGAACATTTAGGTCATTTTCGTCCTCCCTAGTCTTATTCTTGTCCAATTAGGGATTTTATGCAATCTTGTGCATCCAATAGGTGTGTTTGTGTCATTAGACGAACATTTAGGTCATTTGCGTCCTCCCTAGGCTTATTCTTGTCCAATTAGGGTTTTTAACCAATCTTGTGTATCCAATACGTTCATTTGTGTCATTGGATGAACATTTAGGTCATTTTCGTCCTCCCTAGGCTTATTCTTGTCCAATTAGGGTTTTCAACCAATCTTGTGCATCCAATAAGTTCATTTGTGTCATTGGATGAACATTTAGGTCATTTTCGTCCTCCCTAGGCTTATTCTTGTCCAATTAGGGTTTTTAACCAATCTTGTGCATCCAATAACTTCATTTGTGTCATTGGATGAACATTTAGGTCATTTTCGTCCTCCCTAGGCTTATTCTTGTCCAATTAGGGCTTTTATCCAATCTTGTGCATCCAATAAGTTCATTTGTGTCATTGGATGAAAATTTAGGTCATTTTCATCCTCCCAAGTCTTATTCTTGTCCAATTAGGGTTTTAAGCAATCTTGTGCATCCAATATGTGTGTTTGTGTCATTGGATGAACATTTAGGTCATTTTCGTCCTCCCTAGTCTTATTCTTGTCCAATTAGGGTTTTTATGCAATCTTGTGCATCCAAGAGGTGTGTTTGTGTCATTGGACGAACATTTAGGTCATTTTCGCCCACCCTAGGCTTATTCTTGTCCAATTAGGGTTTTTAACCAATCTTGTGCATCCAATAACTTTATTTGTGTCATTGGATGAACATTTAGGTCATTTTCGTCCTCCCTAGGCTTATTCTTGTCCAATTAGGGTTTTTATCCAATCTTGTGCATCCAATAAGTTCATTTGTGTCATTGGATGAAAATTTAGGTCATTTTCATCCTCCCAAGTCTTATTCTTGTCCAATTAGGGTTTTAAGCAATCTTGTGCATCCAATATGTGTGTTTGTGTCATTGGATGAACATTTAGGTCATTTTCGTCCTCCCTAGTCTTATTCTTGTCCAATTAGGGTTTTTATGCAATCTTGTGCATCCAATAGGTGTGTTTGTGTCATTGGAGGAACATTTAGGTCATTTTCGTCCTCCCTAGTCTTATTCTTGTCCAATTAGGGATTTTATGCAATCTTGTGCATCCAATAGGTGTGTTTGAGTCATTGGACAAACATTTAGGTCATTTTCGTCCTCCCTAGGCTTATTCTTGTCCAATTAGGGTTTTTATGCAATCTTGTGCATCCAATAGGTGTGTTTGTGTCATTGGAGGAATATTTAGGTCATTTTCGTCCTCCCTAGTCTTATTCTTGTCCAATTAGGGTTTTTATGCAATCTTGTGCATCCAATAGGTGTGTTTGTGTCATTGGACGAACATTTAGGTCATTTTCATCCTCCCTAGGCTTATTCTTGTCCAATTAGGGTTTTTAACCAACCTTGTGCATCCAATAAGTTCATTTGTGTCATTGGTTGAACATTTAGGTCATTTCCGTCCTCCCTAGTCTTATTCTTGTCTAATTAGGGTTTTAAGCAATCTTGTGCATCCAATATGTGTGTTTGTGTCATTGGATGAACATTTAGGTCATTTTCGTCCTCCCTAGTCTTATTCTTGTCCAATTAGGGTTTTTATGCAATCTTGTGCATCCAATAGGTGTGTTTGTGTCATTGGACGAAATTTTAGGTCATTTTCGTACTCCCTAGGCTTATTCTTGTCCAATTAGGGTTTTTAACCAATCTTGTGCATCCAATAAGTTCATTTGTGTCATTCGATGAACATTTAGGTCATTTTCGTCCTCCCTAGTCTTATTCTTGTCCAATTAGGGTTTTAAGCAATCTTGTGCATCCAATATGTGTGTTTGTGTCATTGGATGAACATTTAGGTAATTTTTGTCCTCCCAATGCTTATTCTTGTCCAATTAGGGTTTTTAAAAAATCTTGTGCTTACAGTAAGTTCATTTGTGTCATTGGATGAAAATTTAGGTCATTTTCGTCCTCCCTAGTCTTATTCTTGTCCAATTAGGGTTTTTATGCAATCTTGTGCATCCAATAGGTGTGTTTGTGTCATTGGAGGAACATTTAGGTCATTTTCGTCCTCCCTAGTCTTATTCTTGTCCAATTAGGGTTTTTATGCAATCTTGTGCATCCAATAGGTGTGTTTGTGTCATTGGACGAAATTTTAGGTCATTTTCGTCCTCCCTAGGCTTATTCTTGTCCAATTAGGGTTTTTAACCAATCTTGTGCATCCAATAAGTTCATTTGTGTCATTCGATGAACATTTAGGTCATTTTCGTCCTCCCTAGTCTTATTCTTGTTGAATTAGGGTTTTTATGCAATCTTGTGCATCCAATAGGTGTGTTTGTGTCATTGGAGGAACATTTAGGTCATTTTCGTCCTCCCTAGTCTTATTCTTGTCCAATTAGGGTTTTTATGCAATCTTGTGCATCCAATAGGTGTGTTTGTGTCATTGGACGAACATTTAGGTCATTTTCGTCCTCCCTAGTCTTATTCTTGTCCAATTAGGGTTTTTATTCAATCTTGTGCATCCAATAGGTGTGTTTGTGTCATTCGACGAACATTTAGGTCATTTTCGTCCACCCTAGGCTTATTCTTGTCCAATTTGGGTTTTTAACTTATCTTGTGCATCCAATAAGTTCATTTGTGTCATTAGACAAACATTTAGTTCATTTTCGTCCTCCCTAGGCTTATTCTTGTAAAATTAGGGTTTTTAACCAATCATGTGCATCCAATAAGTTGCTTTGTGTCATTGGATGAACATTTAGGTCATTTTCTTCCTCCCTAGGCTTATTCTTGTCCAATTTGGGTTTTTAACCAATCTTGTGCATCCAATAAGTTCATTTGTGTCATTAGACGAACATTTAGCTCATTTTCGTCCACCCTAGGTTTATTCTTGTCCAATTAGGGTTTTTAACCAATCATGTGCATCTAATAAGTTCATTTGTGTCATTAGACGAACATTTAGTTCATTTTCGTCCTCCGTAGGCTTATTCTTGTCCAATTAGGGTTTTTAACCAATCATGTGCATCCAATAAGTTGCTTTGTGTCATTGGAGGAACATTTAGGTCATTTTCGTCCTCCCTAGGCTTATTCTTGTCCAATTAGGGTTTTTAACCAATCTTGTGCATCCAATAAGTTCATTTGTGTCATTGGATGAACATTTAGGTCATTTTCGTCCTCCCTAGGCTTATTCTTGTCCAATTAGGGTATTTATGCAATCTTGTGCATCCAATAGGTGTGTTTGTGTCATTGGACGTACATTTAGGTCATTTTCGTCCTCCCTAGTCTTATTCTTGTCCAATTAGGGTTTTAAGCAATCTTGTGCATCCAATAGGTGTGTTTGTGTCATTGGACGAACATTTAGGTCATTTTCTTCCTCCTTAGGCTTATTCTTGTCCAATTAGGGTTTTTAACCAATCTTGTGCATCCAATAAGTTCATTTGTGTCATTGGATGAACATTTAGGTCATTTTCGTCCTCCCTAGTCTTATTCTTGTCCAATTAGGGTTTTAAGCAATCTTGTGCATCCAATATGTGGGTTTGTGTCATTGGATGAACATTTAGGTCATTTTCGTCCTCCCTATGCTAATTCTTGTCCAATTAGGGTTTTTAACCAATCTTGTGCATCCAATAAGTTCATTTGTGTCATTGGATGAACATTTAGGTCATTTTCGTCCTCCCTAGTCTTATTCTTGTCCAATTAGGGTTTTTATGCAATCTTGTGCGTCCAATAGGTGTGTTTGTGTCATTGGACGAACATTTAGGTCATTTTCGTCCTCCCTAGGCTTATTCTTGTCCAATTAGGGTTTTTAACCAATCTTGTGCATCCAATAGGTTCATTTGTGTCATTGGATGAACATTTAGGTCATTTTAGTCCTCCCTAGGCTTATTCTTGTCCAATTAGGGTTTTTAACCAATCTTGTGCATCCAATAAGTTCATTTGTGTCATTGGATGAACATTTAGGTCATTTTCGTCCTCCCTAGTCTTATTCTTGTCCAATTAGGGTTTTTATGCAATATTGTGCATCCAATAGGTGTTTTGTGTCATTGGAGGAACATTTAGGTCATTTTCGTCCTCCCTAGTCTTATTCTTGTCCAATTAGGGTTTATATGCAATCTTGTGCATCCAATAGGTGTGTTTGTATCATTGGACGAACATTTAGGTCATTTTCGTCCTCCCTAGGCTTATTCTTGTCCAATTAGGGTTTTTAACCAATCTTGTGCATCCAATAAGTTCATTTGTGTCATTGGATGAACATTTAGGTCATTTTCGTCATCCCTAGTCTTATTCTTGTCCAATTAGGGTTTTAAGCAATCTTGTGCATCCAATATGTGTGTTTGTGTCATTGGATGAACATTTAGGTCATTTTCGTCCTCCCTATGCTTATTCTTGTCCAATTAGGGTTTTTAACCAATCTTGTGCATCCAATATGTGTGTTTGTGTCATTGGATGAACATTTAGGTCATTTACGTCCTCCCTAGTCTTATTCTTGTCCAATTAGGGTTTTTATGCAATCTTGTGCATCCAATAGGTGTGTTTGTGTCATTGGAGGAACATTTAGGTCATTTTCGTCCTCCCTAGTCTTATTCTTGTCCAATTAGGGTTTTTATGCAATCTTGTGCATCCAATAGGTGTGTTTGTGTCATTGGAAGAACATTTAGGTCATTTTCGTCCTCCCTAGGCTTATTCTTGTCCAATTAGGGTTTTTAACCAATCTTGTGCATCCAATAGGTGTGTTTGTGTCATTGGAGGAACATTTAGGTCATTTTCGTCCTCCCTAGTCTTATTCTTGTCCAATTAGGGTTTTTATGCAATCTTGTGCATCCAATAGGTGTGTTTGTGTCATTGGACGAACATTTAGGTCATTTTTGTCGTCCCTAGGCTTATTCTTGTCCGATTATCGTTTTTAACCAACCTTGTGCATCCAATAAGTTCATTTGTGTCATTGGATGAACATTTATGTCATTTTCGTCCTCCCATGGCTTATTCTTGTCCAATTAGGGTTTTTAGCCAATTTTGTGCATCCAATAAGTTCATTTGTGTCATTGGAGGAACATTTAGGTTATTTTCGTCCTCCCTAGGCTTATTCTTGTCCAATTAGGGTTTTTAACCAATCTTGTGCATCCAATAAGTTCATTTGTGTCATTGGATGAACATTTAGGTCATTTTCGTCCTCCCTAGTCTTATTCTTGTCCAATTAGGGTTTTTATTCAATCTTGTGCATCCAATAGGCGTGTTTGTGTCATTGGAGGAACATTTAGGTCATTTTCGTCCTCCCTAGTCTTATTCTTGTCCAATTAGGGTTTTTATGCAATCTTGTGCATCCAATAGGTGTCTTTGTCTCATTGGACGAACATTTAGGTCATTTTCGCCCTCCCTAGGCTTATTCTTGTCCAATTATCGTTTTTAACCAACCTTGTGCATCCAATAAGTTCATTTGTGTCATTGGATGAACATTTAGGTCATTTTCGTCCTCCCTAGGCTTATTCTTGTCCAATTAGGGTTTTTAACCAATCTTGTGCATCCAATAAGTTCATTTGTGTCATTGGATGAACATTTAGGTCATTTTCGTCCTCCCTAGTCTTATTCTTGTCCAATTAGGGTTTTAACCAATCTTGTGCATCCAATAGGTGTGTTTGTGTCATTGGAGGAACATTTAGGTCATTTTCGTCCTCCCTAGTCTTATTCTTGTCCAATTAGCGTTTTTAACCAATCTTGTGCATACAATACGTTCATTTGTGTCATTGGAGGAACATTTAGGTCATTTTCGTCCTCCCTAGTCTTATTCTTGTCCAATTAGGGTTTTTAACCAATCTTGTGCATACAATAAGTTCATTTGTGTCATTGGAGGAACATTTAGGTCATTTTCGTCCTCCCTAGTCTTATTCTTGTCCAATTAGGGTTTTTATGCAATCTTGTGCATCCAATAGGTGTGTTTGTGTCATTGGAGGAACATTTAGGTTATTTTCGTCCTCCCTAGTCTTATTCTTGTCCAATTAGGGTTTTTAACCAATCTTGTGCATCCAATAAGTTCATTTATGTCATTGGATGAACATTTATGTCATTTTCTTCCTCCCTAGGCTTATTCTTGTCCAATTAGGGTTTTGATGCAATCTTGTGCATCCAATAGGTGTCTTTGTGTCATTGGACGAACATTTAGGTCATTTTCGTCCTCCCTAGGCTTATTCTTGTCCAATTAGGGTTTTCAACCAATCTTGTGCATCCAATAAGTTCATTTGTGTCATTGGATGAACATTTAGGTCATTTTCGTTCTCCCTAGGCTTATTCTTGTCCAATTAGGGTTTTTAACCAATCTTGTGCATCCAATAAGTTCATTTATGTCATTGGATGAACAATTAGGTCATTTTCGTCCTCCCTAGGCTTATTCTTGTCCAATTAGGGTTTTTAACCAACCTTTTGCATCCAATAAGTTCATTTGTGTCATTGGATGAACATTTAGGTCATTTTCGTCCTCCCTAGGCTTATTCTTGTCCAATTAGGATTTTTAACCAACCTTGTGCATTCAATAAGTTCATTTGTGTCATTGGAGGATCATTTAGGTCATTTACGTCCTCCCTAGTCTTATTCTTGTCCAATTAGGGTTTTTATGCAATCTTGTGCATCCAATAGGTGTGTTTGTGTCATTGGACGAACATTTATGTCATTTTCGTCATCCCTAGGCTTATTCTTGTCCAATTAGGGTTTTTAACCAATCTTGTGCATCCAATAAGTTCATTTGTGTCATTGGATGAACATTTAGGTCATTTTCGTCCTCCCTAGACTTATTATTGTCCAATTAGGGTTTTCAACCAATCTTGTGCATCCAATAAGTTCATTTGTGTCATTGGATGAACATTTAGGTCATTTTCGTCCACCCTAGGCTTATTCTTGTCCAATTAGGGTTTTTAACCAATCTTGTGCATCCAATAAGTTCATTTTTGTCATTGGATGAACATTTAGGTCATTTTCGTCCTCCCTAGGCTTATTCTTGTCCAATTAGGGTTTTTAACCAATCTTTTGCATCCAATAAGTTCATTTGTGTCATTGGATGAACATTTAGGTCATTTTCGTCCTCCCAAGGCTTATTCTTGTCCAATTAGGGTTTCTAAACAATCTTGTGCATCCAATAGGTGTGTTTGTGTCATTGGATGAACATTTAGGTCATTTTCGTCCTCCCTAGGCTTATTCTTGTCCAATTAGGGTTTTTAACCAATCTTGTGCATCCAATAAGTTCATTTGTGTCATTGGATGAACATTTAGGTCATTTTCGACCTCCCAAGGCTTATTCTTGACCAATTAGGATTTTTAACCAATCTTGTGCATCCACTAAGTTCATTTGTGTCATTGGATGAACATTTAGGTCATTTTCGTCCTCCCTATGCTTATTCTTGTCCAATTAGGGTTTTTAACCAATCTTGTGCATCCAATAGGTGTGTTTAGTCATTTGATGAACATTTAGGTCATTTTCGTCCTCCCTAGGCTTATTCTTGTCCAATTAGTGTTTTTAACCAATCTTGTGCATCCAATAGGTGTGTTTGTGTCATTGGAAGAACATTTAGGTCATTTTCGTCCTCCCTATGCTTATTCTTGTCCAATTAGGGTTTTTAACCAATCTTGTGCATCCAATAGGTGTGTTTGTGTCATTGGATGAACATTTAGGTCATTTTCGTCCTCCCTAGGCTTATTCTTGTCCAATTAGGGTTTTTAACCAATCTTGTGCATCCAATAAGTTCATTTGTGTCATTGGATGAATAGTTAGGTCATTTTCGTCCTCCCTAGGCTTATTCTTGTCCAATTAGGGTTTATAACCAATCTTGTGCATCCAATTGGTGTGTTTAGTCATTTGATGAACATTTAGGTTATTTTCGTCCTCCCTAGGCTTATTCTTGTCCAATTAGGGTTTTTAACCAATCTTGTGCATCCAATAAGTTCATTTGTGTCATTGGATTAACATTTAGGTCATTTTCGTCCTCCCTAGGCTTATTCTTGTCCAATTAGGGTTTCTAACCGATCTAGTGCATCCAATAGGTGTGTTTGTGTCATTGGATGAACATTTAGGTCATTTTCGTCCTCCCTAGGCTTATTCTTGTCCAATTAGGGTTTTTAACCAATCTTGTGCATCCAATAAGTTCATTTGTGTCATTGGATGAACATTTAGGTCATTTTCGTCCTCCCTAGTCTTATTCTTGTCCAATTAGGGTTTTAACCAATCTTGTGCATCCAATAGGTGTGTTTGTGTCATTGGAGGAACATTTAGGTCATTTTCGTCCTCCCTAGTCTTATTCTTGTCCAATTAGCGTTTTTAACCAATCTTGTGCATACAATACGTTCATTTGTGTCATTGGAGGAACATTTAGGTCATTTTCGTCCTCCCTAGTCTTATTCTTGTCCAATTAGGGTTTTTAACCAATCTTGTGCATACAATAAGTTCATTTGTGTCATTGGAGGAACATTTAGGTCATTTTCGTCCTCCCTAGTCTTATTCTTGTCCAATTAGGGTTTTTATGCAATCTTGTTCATCCAATAGGTGTGTTTGTGTCAATGGAGGAACATTTAGGTCATTTTCGTCCTCCCTAGTCTTATTCTTGTCCAATTAGGGTTTTTAACCAATCTTGTGCATCCAATAAGTTCATTTGTGTCATTGGATGAACATTTAGGTCATTTTCGTCCTCCCTAGTCTTATTCTTGTAGAATTAGGGTTTTTATGCAATCTTGTGCATCCAATAGGTGTGTTTGTGTCATTGGAGGAACATTTAGGTCATTTTCGTCCTCCCTAGTCTTATTCTTGTCCAATTAGGGTTTTTATGCAATCTTGTGCATCCAATAGGTGTGTTTGTGTCATTGGACGAACATTTAGGTCATTTTCGTCCTCCCTAGGCTTATTCTTGTCCAATTAGGGTTTTTAACCAATCTTGTGCATCCAATAAGTTCATTTGTGTCATTGGATGAACATTTAGGTAATTTTCGTCGTCCTTAGTCTTATTCTTGTCGAATTAGGTTTTTATGCAATCTTGTGCATCCAATAGGTGTGTTTGTGTCATTGGAGGAACATTTAGGTCATTTTCGTCCTCCCTAGTCTTATTCTTGTCCAATTAGGGTTTTTATGCAATCTTGTGCATCCAATAGGTGTGTTTGTGTCATTGGACGAACATTTAGGTCATTTTCGTCCTCCCTAGGCTTATTCTTGTCCAATTAGGGTTTTTAACCAATCTTGTGCATCCTATAGGTGTGTTTGTGTCATTGGAGGAACATTTAGGTCATTTTCGTCCTCACTAGTCTTATTCTTGTCCAATTAGGGATTTTATGCAATCTTGTGCATCCAATAGGTCTGTTTGTGTCATTGGACGAACATTTAGGTCATTTTCGTCCTCCCTAGGCTTATTCTTGTCCAATTAGGGTTTATAACCAATCTTGTGCATCCAATAAGTTCATTTGTGTCATTGGATGAACATTTAGGTCATTTTCGTCCTCCCTAGTCTTATTCTTGTCCAATTAGGGTTTTTATGCAATCTTGTGCATCCAATAGGTGTGTTTGTGTCTTTGGAGGAACATTTAGGTCATTTTCGTCCTCCCTAGTCTTATTCTTGTCCAATTAGGGTTTTTATGCAATCTTGTGCATCCAATAGGTGTGTTTGTGTAATTGGACGAAATTTTAGGTCATTTTCGTCCTCCCTAGGCTTATTCTTGTCCAATTAGGGTTTTTAACCAATCTTGTGCATCCAATAAGTTCATTTGTGTCATTCGATGAACATTTAGGTCATTTTCGTCCTCCCTAGTCTTATTCTTGTCCAATTAGGGTTTTAAGCAATCTTGTGCATCCAATATGTTTGTTTGTGTCATTGGATGAACAT
Source organism: Cicer pinnatifidum (assembly GCA_037974775.1). Classification (NCBI taxonomy): domain Eukaryota; kingdom Viridiplantae; phylum Streptophyta; class Magnoliopsida; order Fabales; family Fabaceae; genus Cicer; species Cicer pinnatifidum. The sequence continues at coordinate 635,226 of JBBPBR010000343.1, forward strand.
TTAGGTAATTTTCGTCCTCCCTATGCTTATTCTTGTCCAATTAGGGTTTTTAACCAATCTTGTGCATCCAATAAGTTCATTTGTGTCATTGGATGAACATTTAGGTCATTTTCGTCCTCCCTAGCCTTATTCTTGTCCAATTAGGGTTTTTAGCCAATCTTGTGCATCCAATAAGTTCATTTGTGTCATTGGAGGAACATTTAGGTCATTTTCGTCCTCCCTAGGCTTATTCTTGTCCAATTAGGGTTTTTAACCAATCATGTGCATCCAATAAGTTGATTTGTGTCATTGGATGAACATTTAGGTCATTTTCGTCCTCCCTAGTCTTATTCATGTCCAATTAGGGTTATTATGCAATCTTGTGCATCCAATAGGTGTGTTTGTGTCATTGGACGAACATTTAGGTAATTTTCGTCGTCCCTAGGCTTATTCTTGTCCAATTAGGGTTTTTATGCAATCTTGTGCATCCAATAGGTGTGTTTGTGTCATTGGAGGAACATTTAGGTCATTTTCGTCCTCCCTAGTCTTATTCTTGTCCAATTAGGGTTTTTATGCAATCTTGTGCATCCAATAGGTGTGTTTGTGTCATTGGACAAACATTTAGGTCATTTTCGTCCTCCCTATGCTTATTCTTGTCCAATTAGGGTTTTTAACCAATCTTGTGCATCCAATAAGTTCATTTGTGTCATTAGACGAACATTTAGGTCATTTTCGTCCTCCCTAGGCTTATTCTTGTCCAATTAGGGTTTTTAACCAATCTTGTGCATCCAATAAGTTCAGTTGTGTCATTGGATGAACAGTTAGGTCATTTTCGTCCTCCCAAGGCTTATTCTTGTCCATTTAGGGTTTTTAGCCAATCTTGTTCATCCAATAAGATCAGTTGTGTCATTGGATGAACAGTTAGGTCATTTTCGTCCTCCCTAAGCTTATTCTTGTCCATTTAGGGTTTTTAGCCAATCTTGTTCATCCAATAGGTGTGTTTGTGTGATTGGAGGAACGTTTAGGTCATTTTCGTCCTCCCTAGTCTTATTCTTGTCCAATTAGGGTTTTTATGCAATCTTGTGCATCCAATAGGTGTGTTTGTGTCATTGGACGAACATTTAGGTCATTTTCGTCCTCCCTAGGCTTATTCTTGTCCAATTAGGGTTTTTAACCAATCTTGTGCATCCAATAAGTTCATTTGTGTCATTAGACGAACATTTAGGTCATTTTCGTCCTCCCTAGGCTTATTCTAGTCCAATTAGGGTTTTTAACCAATCGTGTGCATCCAATAAGTTGATTTGTGTCATTGGATGAACATTTATGTCATTTTCGTCCTCCCTAGGCTTATTCTTGTCCAATTAGGGTTTTTAACCAATCTTGTGCATCCAATAAGTTCATTTGTGTCATTGGATGAACATTTAGGTCATTTTCGTCCTCCCTAGTCTTATTCTTGTCTAATTAGGGTTTTAAGCAATCTTGTGCATCCAATATGTGTGTTTGTGTCATTGGACGAACATTTAGGTCTTTTTCGCCCTCCCTAGGCTTATTCTTGTCCAATTAGGGTTTTTAACCAACCTTGTGCATCCAATAAGTTCATTTGTGTCATTGGTTGAACATTTAGGTCATTTTCGTCCTCCCTAGGCTTATTCTTGTCCAATTAGGGTTTTTAACCAATCTTGTGCATCCAATAAGTTCATTTGTGTCATTGGATGAACATTTAGGTCTTTTTCGTCCTCCCTAGGCTTATTCTTGTCCAATTAGGGTTTTTATGCAATCTTGTGCATCCAATAGGTGTGTTTGTTTCATTGGACGAACATTTAGGTCATTTTCGTCCTCCCTAGGCTTATTCTTGTCCAATTAGGGTTTTTATGCAATCTTGTGCATCCAATAGGTGTGTTTGTGTCATTGGACGAACATTTAGGTCATTTTCGTCCTCCGTAGGCTTATTCTTGTCCGATAAGGGTTTTTAACCAACCTTGTGCATCCAATAAGTTCATTTGTGTCATTGGAGGAAAATTTAGATCATTTACGTCCTCCCTAGTCTTATTCTTGTCCAATTAGGGTTTTTATGCAATCTTGTGCATCCAATAGCTGTGTTTGTGTCATTGGACGAACATTTAGGTCATTTTCGTCATCCCTAGGCTTACTCTTGTCCAATTAGGGTTTTTAACCAATCTTGTGCATCCAATAAGTTCATTTGTGTCATTGGAAGAACATTTAGGTCATTTTTTTCCTCCCTATGCTTATTCTTGTCCAATTAGGGTTTTTAACAAATCTTGTGCATCCAATAAGTTCATTTGTGTCATTGGATGAACATTTAGGTCATTTTTTTCCTCCCTAGGCTTATTCTTGTCCAATTAGGGTTTTTAACCAATCTTGTGCATCCGATAAGTTCATTTGTGTCATTGGTGGAACATTTAGGTCATTTACGTCCTCCCTAGTCTTATTCATGTCCAATTAGGGTTTTTATGCAATCTTGTGCATCCAATAGGTGTGTTTGTGTCATTGGAGGAACATTTAGGTCATTTTCGTCCTCCCTAGTCTTATTCTTGTCGAATTAGGGTTTTTATGCAATCTTGTGCATCCAATAGGTGTGTTTGTGTCATTGGAGGAACATTTAGGTCATTTTCGTCCTCCCTAGTCTTATTCTTGTCCAATTAGGGTTTTTATGCAATCTTGTGCATCCAATAGGTGTGTTTGTGTCATTGGACGAACATTTAGGTCATTTTCGTCCTCCCTAGGCTTATTCTTGTCCAATTAGGGTTTTTAACCAATCTTGTGCATCCAATAAGTTCATTTGTGTCATTGGATGAACATTTAGGTCATTTTCGTCCCCCCTAGTCTTATTCTTGTCCAATTAGGGTTTTAAGCAATCTTGTGCATCCAATATGTGTGTTTGTGTCATTGGATGAACATTTAGGTCATTTTCGTCCTCCCTATGCTTATTCTTTTCCAATTAGGGTTTTTAACCAATCTTGTGCATCCAATAAGTTCATTTGTGTCATTGGATGAACATTTAGGTCATTTTCGTCCTCCCTAGTCTTATTCTTGTCCAATTACGGTTTTTATGCAATCTTGTGCATCCAATAGGTGTGTTTGTGTCATTGGAGGAACATTTAGGTCATTTTCGTCCTCCCTAGTCTTATTCTTGTCGAATTAGGGTTTTTATGCAATCTTGTGCATCCAATAGGTGTGTTTGTGTCATTGGAGGAACATTTAGGTCATTTTCGTCCTCCGTAGTCTTATTCTTGTCCAATTAGGGTTTTTATGCAATCTGGTGCATCCAATAGGTGTGTTTGTGTCATTGGTCGAACATTTAGGACATTTTCGTCCTCCCTAGGCTTATTCTTGTCCAATTAGGGTTTTTAACCAATCTTGTGCATCCAATAAGTTCATTTGTGTCATTGGATGAACATTTAGGTCATTTTCGTCCTCCCTAGTCTTATTCTTGTCCAATTAGGGTTTTTAACCAACATTGTGCATCCAATAAGTTCATTTGTGTCATTGGTGGAACGTTTAGGTCATTTACGTCCTCCCTAGTCTTATTCTTGTCCAATTAGGGTTTTTATGCAATCTTGTGCATCCAATAGGTGTGTTTGTGTCATTGGAGGAACATTTAGGTCATTTTCGTCCTCCCTAGTCTTATTCTTGTCCAATTAGGGTTTTTATGCAATCTTGTGCATCCAATAGGTGTGTTTGTGTCATTGGACGAACATTTAGGTCATTTTCGTCCTCCCTAGGCTTATTCTTGTCCAATTAGGGTTTTTAACCAATCTTGTGCATCCAATAAGTTCATTTGTGTCATTGGATGAACATTTAGGTCATTTTCGTCATCCCTAATTTTATTCTTGTGCATATAGGGTTTTAAGCAATCTTGTGCATCCAATATGTGTGTTTGTGTCATTGGATGAACATTTAGGTCATTTTCGTCCTCCCTATGCTTATTCTTGTCCAATTAGGGTTTTTAACCAATCTTGTGCATCCAATAAGTTCATTTGTGTCATTGGATGAACATTTAGGTCATTTTCGTCCTCCCTAGTCTTATTCTTGTCCAATTAGGGTTTTTATGCAATCTTGTGCATCCAATAGGTGTGTTTGTGTCATTCGATGAACATTTAGGTCATTTTCGTCCTCCCTAGTCTTATTCTTGTCGAATTAGGGTTTTTAACCAACCTTGTGCATCCAATAAGTTCATTTATGTCATTGGTGGAACATTTAGGTCATTTACGTCCTCCCTAGTCTTATTCTTGTCCAATTAGGGTTTTTATGCAATCTTGTGCATCCAATAGGTGTGTTTGTGTCATTGGAGGAACATTTAGGTCATTTTCGTCCTCCCTAGTCTTATATTTGTCGAATTAGGGTATTTATGCAATCTTGTGCATCCAATAGGTGTGTTTGTGTCATTGGAGGAACATTTAGGTCATTTTCGTCCTCCCTAGTCTTATTCTTGTCCAATTAGGGTTTTTATGCAATCTTGTGCATCCAATAGGTGTGTTTGTGTCATTGGACGAACATTTAGGTCATTTTCGTCCTCCCTAGGCTTATTCTTGTCCAATTAGGGTTTTTAACCAATCTTGTGCATCCAATAAGTTCATTTTTGTCATTGGATGAACATTTAGGTCATTTTCGTCCTCCCTAGGCTTATTCTTGTCCAATTAGGGTTTTTAACCAATCTTCTGCATCCAATAAGTTCATTTGTGTCATTGGATGAATATTTAGGTCATTTTCGTCCTCGCTAGTCTTATTCTTGACTAATTAGGGTTTTTATGCAATCTTGTGCATCCAATAGGTGTGTTTGTGTCATTGGACGAACATTTAGGTCATTTTCGTCCTCCCTAGGCTTATTCTTGTCCAATTAGGGTTTTTAACCAATCTTGTGCATCCAATAAGTTAATTTGTGTCATTGGTTGAACATTTAGGTCATTTTCGTCCTCCCTAGGCTTATTCTTGTCCAATTAGGGTTTTTAACCAATCTTGTGCATCCAATAGGTGTGTTTGTGTCATTGGATGAACATTTAGGTCATTTTCGTCCTCCCTAGGCTTATTCTTGTCCAATTAGGGTTTTTAACCAATCTTGTGCATCCAATAAGTTCATTTGTGTCATTGGATAAACATTTAGGTCATTTTCGTCCACCCTAGGCTTATTCTTGTCCAATTAGGGTTTTTAAGCAATCTTGTGAATCCAATAAGTTCATTTGTTTCATTTGATGAACATTTAGGTCATTTTCGTCCTCCATACGCTTATTCTTGATCAATTAGGGTTTCTAACCAATCTTGTGCATCCAATAGGTATGTTTGTGTCATTGGATGAACATTTAGGTCATTTTCGTCCTCCCTAGTCTTATTCTTGTCCAACTAGGGATTTAAGCAATCTTGTGCATCCAATAAGTTCATTTGTGTCATTGGATGAACATTTAGGTTATTTTCGTCCTCACTAGGCTTAGTTTTGTGCAATTAGGGTTTTTAACCAATCTTGTGCATCCAATAGGTACGTTTGTGTCATTAGATGAACATTTAGGTCATTTTCATCCTCCCTAGGCTTATTGTTGTCCAATTAGGGTTTTTAACCAATCTTGTGCATCCAATAGGTGTGTTTGTGTCATTGGATGAACATTTAGGTCATTTTCGTCCTCCCTAGGCTTATTCTTGTCCAATTAGGGTTTTTAACCAATCTTGTGCATCCAATAAGTTCATTTGTGTCATTGGATAAGCATTTAGGTCATTTTCGTCCTCCCTAGGCTTATTCTTGTTCAATTAGGGTTTTTAACCAATCTTGTGCATCCAATAGGTGTGTTTGTGTCATTGGATGAACATTTAGGTCATTTTCGTCCTCCCTAGTCTTATTCTTGTCCAATTAGGGTTTTAAGCAATCTTGTGCATCCAATAAGTTCATTTGTGTCATTGGATGAATATTTAGGTCATTTTCATCCTCCCTAGGCTTATTCTTGTCCAATTAGGGTTTTTAACCAATCATGTGCATCCAAAAAAGTTCATTTGTGTCATTGGATGAACAATTAGGTCATTTTCGTCCACCCTAAGCTTATTCTTGTCCAATTAGGGTTTTTAACCAATCTTATGCATCCAATAAGTTCATTTGTGTCATTGGATGAACATTTAGGTCATTTTCGTCCTGCCTAGGCTTATTCTTGTCCAATTAGGGTTTTTAACCAATCTTGTGCATCCAATAGGTGTGTTTGTGTCATTGGATGAACATTTAGGTCATTTTCGTCCTCCCTAGGCTTATTCTTGTCCAATTAGGGTTTTTAACCAATCTTGTGCATCCAATAAGTTCATTTGTGTCATTGGATGAACATTTAGATCATTTTCGTCCTCCCTATGCTTATTCTTGTCCAATTAGGGTTTTTAACCAATCTTGTGCATCCAATAGGTGTGTTTGTGTCATTGGATGAACATTTAGGTCATTTTCGTCCTCCCTAGGCTTATTCTTGTCCAATTAGGGTTTTTAACCAATCTTGTGCATCCAATAAGTTCATTTGTGTCATTGGATTAACATTTAGGTCATTTTTGTCCTTCCTAGGCTAATTCTTGTCCAATTAGGGTTTCTAACCAATCTTGTGCATCCAATAGGTGTCTTTGTGTCATTGGATGAACATTTAGGTCATTTTCGTCCTCCTTAGTCTTATTCTTGTCCAATTAGGGTTTTAACCAATCTTGTGCATCCAATAAGTTCATTTGTGTCATTGGATGAACATTTAGGTCATTTTCGTTCTCCCAAGGCTTATTCTTGTCCAATTAGGGTTTCTAACCAATCTTGTGCATCCAATAGGTGTGTTTGTGTCATTGGATGAACATTTAGGTCATTTTCGTCCTCCCTAGGCTTATTCTTGTCCAATTAGGGTTTTTGACCAATCTTGAGCATCCAATAGGTGTGTTTGTGTCATTGGATGAACATTTAGGTCATTTTCGTCCTCCCTAGGCTTATTCTTGTCCAATTAGGGTTTTTAACCAATCTTGTGCATCCAATAAGTTCATTTGTGTCATTGGGTGAACATTTAGGTCATTTTCGTCCTCCCTAGGCTTATTCTTGTCCAATTAGGATTTTCAACCAATCTTGTGCATCCAATAGGTGTGTTTGTGTCATTGGAGGAACATTTAGGTCATTTTCGTCCTCCCAAGTCTTATTCTTGTCCAATTAGGGTTTTTACGCAATCTTGTGCATCCAATAGGTGTGTTTGTGTCATTGGAGGAACATTTCGGTCATTTTCGTCCTCCCTAGTCTTATTCTTGTCCAATTAGGGTTTTTATGCAATCTTGTGCATCCAATAGGTGTGTTTGTGTCATTGGATGAACATTTAGGTCATTTTCGTCCTCCCTAGGCTTATTCTTGTCCAATTAGGGTTTTTAACCAATCTTGTGCATCCAATAAGTTCATTTGTGTCATTGGATGAACATTTGGGTCATTTTCGTCCTCCCTAGTCTTATTATTGTCCGATTAGGGTTTTTATGCAATCTTGTGCATCCAATAGGTGTGTTTGTGTCATTGGACGAACATTTAGGTCATTTTCGTCCTCCCTAGGCTTATTCTTGTCCTGTTAGGTTTTTTAACCAATCTTGTGCATCCAATAAGTTCATTTGTGTCATTGGATGAACATTTAGGTCATTTTCGTCCTCCCTAGCCTTATTCTTGTCTAATTAGGGTTTTTAACCAATCTTGTGCATCCAATAAGTTCATTTGTGTCATTGGATGAACATTTAGGTCATTTTCGTCCTCCCTAGGCTTATTCTTGTCCAATTAGGGTTTTTATGCAATCTTGTGCATCCAATAGGTGTGTTTGTGTCATTGGACGAACATTTAGGTCATTTTCAGCCTCACTAGGCATATTCTTGTCCAATTAGGGTTTTTAACCAATCTTGTGTATCCAATAAGTTCATTTGTGTCATTGGTGGAACATTTAGGTCATTTACGTCCTCCCTAGTCTTATTCTTGTCCAATTAGGGTTTTTATGCAATCTTGTGCATCCAATAGGTGTGTTTGTGTCATTGGAGGAACATTTAGGTCATTTTCGTCCTCCCTAGTCTTATTCTTGTCCAATTAGGGTTTTTATACAATCTTGTGCATCCAATAGATGTGTTTGTGTCATTGGAGGAACATTTAGGTCATTTTCGTCCTCCCTAGTCTTATTCTTGTCCAATTAGGGTTTTTATGCAATCTTGTGCATCCAATAGGTGTGTTTGTGTCATTGGACGAACATTTAGGTCATTTTCGTCCTCCCTAGGCTTATTCTTGTCCAAGTAGGGTTTTTAACCAATCTTGTGCATCCAATAAGTTCATTTGTGTCATTGGATGAACATTTACGTCATTTTCGTCCTCCCTATGCTTATTCTTATCCAATTAGGGTTTTTAACCAATCTTGTGCATCCAATAAGTTCATTTGTGTCATTGGACGAACATTTAGGTCATTTTCGTCCTCCCTAGGCTTATTCTTGTCCAATTAGGGTTTTTAACCAATCTTGTGCATCCAATAAGTTCATTTGTGTCATTGGATGAACATTTAGGTCATTTTCGTCCTCCCTAGTCTTATTCTTGTCCAATTAAGGTTTTAAGCAATCTTGTGAATCCAATATGTGTGTTTGTGTCATTGGATGAACATTTAGGTCATTTTCGTCCTCCCTATGCTTATTCTTGTCCAATTAGGGTTTTTAACCAATCTTGTGCATCCAATAAGTTCATTTGTGTCATTGGATGAACATTTAGGTCATTTTCGTCCTCCCTAGTCATATTCTTGTCCAATTAGGGTTTTAAGCAATCTTGTGCATCCAATATGTGTGTTTGTGTCATTGGATGAACATTTAGGTCATTTTCGTCCTCCCTATGCTTATTCTTGTCCAATTAGGGTTTTTAACCAATCTTGTGCATCCAATAAGTTCGTTTGTGTCATTGGAGGAACATTTAGGTCATTTTCGTCCTCCCTAGTCTTATTCTTGTCCAATTAGGGTTTTTATGCAATCTTGTGCATCCAATAGGTGTGTTTGTGTCATTGGACGAACATTTAGGTCATTTTCGGCCTCCCTAGGCTTATTCTTGTCCAATTAGGGTTTTTAACCAATCTTGTGCATCCAATAAGTTCATTTGTGTCATTGGTGGAACATTTAGGTCATTTACGTCCTCCCTAGTCTTATTCTTGTCCAATTAGGGTTTTTATGCAATCTTGTGCATCCAATAGGTGTGTTTGTGTCATTGGAGGAACATTTAGGACATTTTCGTCCTCTCTAGTCTTATTCTTGTCGAATTAGGGTTTTTATACAATCTTGTGCATCCAATAGGTTTGTTTGTGTCATTGGAGGAACATTTAGGTCATTTTCGTCCTCCCTAGTCTTATTCTTGTCCAATTAGGGTTTTTATGCAATCTTGTGCATCCAATAGGTGTGTTTGTGTCATTGGACGAACATTTAGGTCATTTTCGTCCTCCCTAGGCTTATTCTTGTCCAATTAGGGTTTTTAACCAATCTTGTGCAGCCAATAAGTTCATTTGTGTCATTGGATGAACATTTAGGTCATTTTCGTCCTCCCTAGTCTTATTCTTGTCCAATTAGGGTTTTTATGCAATCTTGTGCATCCAATAGGTGTGTTTGTGTCATTGGAGGAACATTTAGGTAATTTTCGTCCTCCCTAGTCTTATTCTTGTCCAATTAGGGATTTTATGCAATCTTGTGCATCCAATAGGTGTGTTTGTGTCATTGGACGAACATTTAGGTCATTTTCGTCCTCCCTAGGCTTATTCTTGTCCAATTAGGGTTTTTAACCAATCTTTTGCATACAATAAGTTCATTTGTGTCATTGGATTAACATTTAGGTCATTTTCGTCCTCCCTAGTCTTATTCTTGTCCAATTAGGGATTTTATGCAATCTTGTGCATCCAATAGGTGTGTTTGTGTCATTGGACGAACATTTAGGTCATTTTCGTCCTCCCTAGGCTTATTCTGGTCCAATTAGGGGTTTTAACCAATCTTGTGCATCCAATAAGTTCGTTTGTGTCATTGGACGAACTTTTAGGTCATTTTCGTCATCCCTAGGCTTATTCTTGTCCAATTAGGTTTTTGTAACCAATCTTGTGTATCCAATATGTGTGTTTGTGTCATTGGATGAACATTTAGGTAATTTTCGTCCTCCCTATGCTTATTCTTGTCCAATTAGGGTTTTTAACCAATCTTGTGCATCCAATAAGTTCATTTGTGTCATTGGATGAACATTTAGGTCATTTTCGTCCTCCCTAGTCTTATTCTTGTCCAATTAGGGTTTTTTATGCAATCTTGTGCATCCAATAGGTGTGTTTGTGTCATTGGAGGAACATTTAGGTCATTTTCGTCCTCCCTAGTCTTATTCTTGTCCAATTAGGGTTTTTATGCAATCTTGTTCATCCAATAGGTGTGTTTGTGTCATTGGAGGAACATTTAGGTCATTTTCGTCCTCCCTAGTCTTATTCTTGTCCAATTAGGGTTTTTAACCAATCTTGTGTATACAATAAGTTCATTTGTGTCATTGGAGGAACATTTAGGTCATTTTCGTCCTCCCTAGTCTTATTCTTGTCCAATTAGGGTTTTTATGCAATCTTGTGCATCCAATAGGTGTGTTTGTGTCATTAGAGGAACATTTAGGTCATTTTCGTCCTCCCTAGTCTTATTCTTGTCCAATTAGGGTTTTTAACCAATCTTGTGCATCCAATAAGTTCATTTGTGTCATTGGATGAACATTTAGGTCATTTTCGTCCCCCCTAGTCTTATTCTTGTCCAATTTGGGTTTTAAGCAATCTTGTGCATCCAATATGTGTGTTTGTGTCATTGGATGAACATTTCGGTCATTTTCGTCCTCCCTATGCTTATTCTTGTCCAATTATGGTTTTTAACCAATCTTGTGCATCCAATAAGTTCATTTGTGTCATCGGATGAACATTTAGGTCATTTTCGTCCTCCCTAGTCTTATTCTTGTCCAATTAGGGTTTTATGCAATCTTGTGCATCCAATAGGTGTGTTTGTGTCATTGGACGAACATTTAGGTCATTTTCGTCCTCCCTAGTCTTATTCTTGTCCAATTAGGGTTTTTATGCAATCTTGTGCATCCAATAGGTGTGTTTGTGTCATTGGACGAACTTTTAGGTCATTTTCGTCCTCCCTAGGCTTATTCTTGTCCAATTAGGGTTTTTAACCAATCTTGTGCATCCAATAAGTTCATTTGTGTCATTGGATGAACTTTTAGGTCATTTTCGTCCTCCCTAGTCTTATTCTTGTCGAATTAGGGTTTTTATGCAATCTTGTGCATCCAATAGGTGTGTTTGTGTCATTTGAGGAACATTTAGGTCATTTTCGTCCTCCCTAGTCTTATTCTTGTCCAATTATGGTTTTTATGCAATCTTGTGCAAACAATAGGTGTGTTTGTGTCATTGGAGGAACATTTAGGTCATTTTCGTCCTCCCTAGTCTTATTCTTGTCCAATTAGGGTTTTTATGCAATCTTGTGCATCCAATAGGTGTGTTTGTGTCATTGGACGAACATTTAGGTCATTTTCGTCCTCCCTAGTCTTATTCTTGTCCAATTAGGGTTTTTATGCAATCTTGTGCATCCAATAGGTGTGTTTGTGTCATTGGACGAACAATTAGGTCATTTTCGTCCTCCCTAGGCTTATTCTTGTCCAATTAGGGTTTTTAACCAACCTTGTGCATCCAATAAGTTCATTTGTGTCATTGGTTGAACATTTAGGTCATTTTCGTCCTCCCTAGGCTTATTCTTGTCCAATTAGGGTTTCTAACCAACCTTGTGTATCCAATATGTGTGTTTGTGTCATTGGAGGAACATTTTGGTCATTTTCGTCCTCCCTAGTCTTATTCTTGTCGAATTAGGGTTTTTATGCAATCTTGTGCATCCAATAGGTGTGTTTGTGTCATTGGAGGAAAATTTAGGTCATTTTCGTCCTCCCTAGTCTTATTCTTGTCCAATTAGGGTTTTTATGCAATCTTGTGCATCCAATAGGTGTGTTTGTGTCATTGGACGAACATTTAGGTCATTTTCGTCCTCCCTAGGCTTATTCTTGTCCAATTAGGGTTTTTAACCAATCTTGTGCATCCAATAAGTTCATTTGTGTCATTGGATGAACATTTAGGTCATTTTCGTCCTCCCTAGTCTTATTCTTGTCGAATTAGGGTTTTTAACCAACCTTGTGCATCCAATAAGTTCATTTGTGTCATTGGTGGAACATTTAGGTCATTTACGTCCTCCCTAGTCTTATTCTTGTCCAATTAGGGTTTTTATGCAATCTTGTGCATCAAATAGGTGTGTTTGTGTCATTGGAGGAACATTTAGGTCATTTTCGTCCTCCCTAGTCTTATTCTTGTCGAATTAGGGTTTTTATGCAATCTTGTGCATCCAATAGGTGTGTTTGTGTCATTGGAGGAACATTTAGGTCATTTTCGTCCTCCCTATGCTTATTCTTGTCCAATTATGGTTTTTAACCAATCTTGTGCATCCAATAAGTTCATTTGTGTCATTGGATGAACATTTAGGTCATTTACGTCCTCCCTAGGCTTATTCTTGTCCAATTAGGGTTTTTAACCAATCTTGTGCATCCAATAAGTTCATTTGTGTCATTTGATGAACATTTAGGTCATTTTCGTCCTCCCTAGGCTTGTTCTTGTCCAATTAGGGTTTTTAACCAACCTTGTGCTTCCAATAAGTTCATTTGTGTCATTGGTGGAACATTTAGGTCATTTACGTCCTCCCTAGTCTTATTCTTGTCCAATTAGGGTTTTTATGCAATCTTGTGCATCCAATAGGTGTGTTTGTGTCATTGGAGGAACATTTAGGTCATTTTCGTCCTCCCTAGTCTTATTCTTGTCCAATTAGGGTTTTTATACAATCTTGTGCATCCAATAGGTGTGTTTGTGTCATTGGACGAACATTTAGGTCATTTTCATCCTCCCAAGGCTTATTCTTGTCCAAGTAGGGTTTTTAACCAATCTTGTGCATCCAATAAGTTCATTTGTGTCATTGGATGAACATTTATGTCATTTTCGTCCTCCTTAGTCTTATTCTTGTCCAATTAGGGTTTTTATGCAATCTTGTGCATCCAATAGGTGTGTTTGTGTCACTGGAGGAACATTTAGGTCATTTTCGGCCTCCCTAGGCTTATTCTTGTCCAATTAGGGTTTTTATGCAATCCTTTGCATCCAATAGGTGTGTTTGTGTCATTGGACGAACATTTAGGTCATTTTCGTCCTCCCTAGGCTTATTCTTGTCCAATTAGGGTTTTTAACCAACCTTGTGCATCCAATAAGTTCATTTGTGTCATTGGTTGAACATTTAGGTCATTTTCGTCCTCCCTAGGCTTATTCTTGTCCAATTAGGGTTTTTAACCAACCTTGTGCATCCAATAAATTCAGTTGTGTCATTGGGGGAACATTTAGGTCATTTACGTCCTCCCTAGTCTTATTCTTGTCCAATTAGGGTTTTTATGCAATCTTGTGCATCCAATAGGTGTGTTTGTGTCATTGGATGAACATTTAGGTCATTTTCGTCCTCCCTAGGCTTATTCTTGTCCAATTAGGGTTTTTATGCAATCTTGTGCATCCAATATGTGTGTTTGTGTCATTGGATGAACATTTAGGTCATTTCGACCTCCCTATGCTTATTCTTGTCCAATTAGGGTTTTTAACCAATCTTGTGCATACAATAAGTTTATTTGTGTCATTGGATGAACATTTAGGTCATTTTCGTCCTCCCTAGTCTTATTCTTGTCCAATTAGGGTTTTTATGCAATCTTGTGCATCCAATAGGTGTGTTTGTGTCATTTGAGGAACATTTAGGTCATTTTCGTCCTCCCTAGTCTTATTCTTGTCCAATTAGGGTTTTTATGCAATCTTGTGCATCCAATAGGTGTGTTTGTGTCATTGGACGAACATTTAGGTCATTTTCGTCCTCCATAGGCTTATTCTTGTCCAATTAAGGTTTTCAACCAATCTTGTGCATCCAATAAGTTCATTTGTGTCATTGGACGAACATTTAGGTCATTTACGTCCTCCCTAGGCTTATTCTTGTCCAATTAGGGTTTTCAACCAATCTTGTGCATCCAATAAGTTCATTTGTGTCATTGGATGAACATTTAGGTCATTTTCGTCCTCCCTAGGCTTATTCTTGTTCAATTAGGGTTTTTAACCAATCTTGTGCATCCAATAAGTTCATTTGTGTCATTGGATGAACATTTAGGTCATTTTCGTCCTCCCTATGCTTATTCTTGTCCAATTAGGGTTTTTAACCAATCTTGTGCATCCAATAAGTTCATTTGTGTCATTGGATGAACATTTAGGTCATTTTCGTCCTCCCTAGTCTTATTCTTGTCCAATTAGGGTTTTTATGCAATCTTGTGCATCCAATAGGTGTGTTTGTGTCATTCGATGAACATTTAGGTCATTTTCGTCCTCCCTAGTCTTATTCTTGTCGAATTAGGGTTTTTAACCAACCTTGTGCATCCAATAAGTTCATTTATGTCATTGGTGGAACATTTAGGTCATTTACGTCCTCCCTAGTCTTATTCTTGTCCAATTAGGGTTTTTATGCAATCTTGTGCATCCAATAGGTGTGTTTGTGTCATTGGAGGAACATTTAGGTCATTTTCGTCCTCCCTAGTCTTATTCTTGTCCAATTAGGGTTTTTAACCAATCTTGTGCATCCAATAAGTTCATTTGTGTCATTGGATGAACATTTAGGTCATTTTCGTCCCCCCTAGTCTTATTCTTGTCCAATTTGGGTTTTAAGCAATCTTGTGCATCCAATATGTGTGTTTGTGTCATTGGATGAACATTTCGGTCATTTTAGTCCTCCCTATGCTTATTCTTGTCCAATTATGGTTTTTAACCAATCTTGTGCATCCAATAAGTTCATTTGTGTCATCGGATGAACATTTAGGTCATTTTCGTCCTCCCTAGTCTTATTCTTGTCCAATTAGGGTTTTTATGCAATCTTGTGCATCCAATAGGTGTGTTTGTGTCATTGGACGAACATTTAGGTCATTTTCGTCCTCCCTAGTCTTATTCTTGTCCAATTAGGGTTTTTATGCAATCTTGTGCATCCAATAGGTGTGTTTGTGTCATTGGACGAACATTTAGGTCATTTTCGTGCTCCATAGGCTTATTCTTGTCCAATTAGGGTTTTTAACCAACCTTGTGCATCCAATATGTTCATTTGTGTCATTGGTTGAACATTTAGGTCATTTTCGTCCTCCGTAGGCTTATTCTTGTCCAATTAGGGTTTTTAACCAATCTTGTGCGTCCAATAAGTTCATTTGTGTCATTGCATGAACATTTAGGTCCTTTTCGTCCTCCCTAGGCTTATTCTTGTCCAATTAGGGTTTTCAACCAATCTTGTGCATCCAATAAGTTCATTTGTGTCATTGGATGAACATTTAGGTCATTTTCGTCCTCCCTAGGCTTATTCATGTCCAATTAGGGTTTTTAACCAACCTTGTGCATCCAATAAGTTCATTTGTGTCATTGGTTGAACATTTAGGTCATTTTCGTCCTCCCTAGGCTTATTCTTGTCCAATTAGGGTTTTTAACCAACCTTGTGCATCCAATAAGTTCATTTGTGTCATGGGTGGAACATTTAGGTCATTTACGTCCTCCCTAGTCTTATTCTTGTCCAATTAGGGTTTTTATGCAATCTTGTGCATCCAATAGGTGTGTTTGTGTCATTGGACGAACATTTAGGTCATTTTCGTCCTCCCTAGGCTTATTCTTGTCCAATTAGGGTTTTTAACCAATCTTGTGCATCCAATAAGTTCATTTGAGTCATTGGTTGAACATTTAGGTCATTTTCGTCCTCCCTAGTCTTATTCTTGTCCAATTAGGGTTTTTATGCAATCTTGTGCATCCAATATGTGTGTTTGTGTCATTGGATGAACATTTAGGTCATTATCGTCCTCCATATGCTTATTCTTGTCCAATTAGGGTTTTGAACCAATCTTGTGCATCCAATAAGTTCATTTGTGTCATTGGAGGAACATTTAGGTCATTTTCGTCCTCCCTAGTCTTATTCTTGTCCAATTAGGGTTTTTATGCAATCTTGTGCATCCAATAGGTGTGTTTGTGTCATTGGAGGAACATTTAGGTCATTTTCGTCCTCCCTAGGCTTATTCTTGTCCAATTAGGGATTTTATGCAATCTTGTGCATCCAATAGGTGTGTTTGTGTCATTGGACGAACATTTAGGTCATTTTCGTCCTCCCTAGGCTTATTCTTGTCCAATTAGGGTTTTTAACAAACCTTGTGCATCCAATAAGTTCATTTGTGTCATTGGATGAACATTTAGGTCATTTACGTCCTCCCTATGCTTATTCTTGTCCAATTAGGGTTTTTAACCAATCTTGTGCATCCAATAAGTTCATTTGTGTCATTGGATGAACATTTAGGTCATTTTCGTCCTCCCTAGTCTTATTCTTGTCCAATTAGGGTTTTTATGCAATCTTGTGCATCCAATAGGTGTGTTTGTGTCATTGGACGAACATTTAGGTCATTTTCGTCCTCCCTAGGCTTATTCTTGTCCAATTAGGGTTTTTAACCAATCTTGTGCATCCAATAGGTGTGTTTGTGTCATTGGAGGTACATTTAGGTCATTTTCGTCCTCCCTATGCTTATTCTTGTCCAATTAGGGTTTTTATGCAATCTTGTGCATCCAATAGGTGTATTTGTGTCATTGGACGAACATTTAGGTCATTTTCGTCGTCCCTAGGCTTATTCTTGTCCAATTATGGTTTTTAACCAACCTTGTGCATCCAATAAGTTCATTTGTGTCATTGGATGAACATTTAGGTCATTTTCGTCCTCCCTAGTCTTATTCTTGTCCAATTAGGGTTTTTATGCAATCTTGTGCATCCAATAGGTGTGTTTGTGTCATTGGACGAACATTTAGGTCATTTTCGTCCTCCCTAGGCTTATTCTTGTCCAATTAGGGTTTTTAACCAATCTTGTGCATCCAATAGGTGTGTTTGTGTCATTGGATAAACATTTACGTCATTTTCGTCCTCCCTAGTCTTATTCTTGTCCAATTAGGGTTTTTATGCAATCTTGTGCATCCAATAGGTGTGTTTGTGTCATTGGACGAACATTTAGGTCATTTTCGTCCTCCCTAGGCTTATTCTTGTCCAATTAGGGTTTTAAACCAATCTTGTGCATCCAATAAGTTCATTTGTGTCATTGGACGAACATTTAGGTCATTTTCGTCCTCCCTAGGCTTATTCTTGTTCAATTAGGGTTTTTAACCAACCTTGTGCATCCAATAAGTTCATTTGTGTCATTGGTGGAACATTTAGGTCATTTACGTCCACCCTAGTCTTATTCTTGTCCAATTAGGGTTTTTATGCAATCTTGTGCATCCAATAGGTGTGTTTGTGTCATTGGAGGAACATTTAGGTCATTTTCGTCCTCCCTAGTCTTATTCTTGTCGAATTAGGGTTTTTGTGCAATCTTGTGCATCCAATAGGTGTGTTTGTGTCATTGGAGGAACATTTAGGTCATTTTCGTCCTCCCTAGTCTTATTCTTGTCCAATTAGGGTTTTTATGCAATCTTGTGCATCCAATAGGTGTGTTTGTGTCATTGGACGAACATTTAGGTCATTTTCGTCCTCCCTAGGCTTATTCTTGTCCAATTAGGGTTTTTAACCAATCTTGTGCATCCAATAAGTTCATTTGTGTCATTGGATGAACATTTAGGTAATTTTCGTCGTCCTTAGTCTTATTCTTGTCGAATTAGGTTTTTATGCAATCTTGTGCATCCAATAGGTGTGTTTGTGTCATTGGAGGAACATTTAGGTCATTTTCGTCCTCCCTAGTCTTATTCTTGTCCAATTAGGGTTTTTATGCAATCTTGTGCATCCAATAGGTGTGTTTGTGTCATTGGACGGACATTTAGGTAATTTTCGTCCTCCCTAGGCTTATTCTTGTCCAATTAGGGTTTTTAACCAATCTTGTGCATCCAATAGGTGTGTTTGTGTCATTGGACGAACATTTAGGTCATTTTCGTCCTCCCTAGTCTTATTCTTGTCCAATTAGGGTTTTTATGCAATCTTGTGCATCCAATAGGTGTGTTTGTGTCATTGGATGAACATTTAGGTCATTTTCGTCCTCCCTAGGCTTGTTCTTGTCCAATTAGGGTTTTTATGCAATCTTGTGCATCCAATAGGTGTGTTTGTGTCATTGGACGAACATTTAGGTCATTTTCGGCCTCCGTAGGCTTATTCTTGTCCAATTAGGGTTTTTATGCAATCCTTTGCATCCAATAGGTGTGTTTGTGTCATTGGACGAACATTTAGGTCATTTTCGTCCTCCCTAGGCTTATTCTTGTCCAATTAGGGTTTTTAACCAACCTTGTGCATCCAATAAGTTCATTTGTGTCATTGGTTGAACATTTAGGTTATTTTCGTCCTCCCTAGGCTTATTCTTGTCCAATTAGGGTTTCTAACCAACCTTGTGTATCCAATAAGTTCATTTGTGTCATTGGTGGAACATTTAGGTCATTTACGTCCTCCCTAGTCTTATTCTTGTCCAATTAGGGTTTTTATGCAATATTGTGCATCCAATAGGTGTGTTTCTGTCATTGGAGGAACATTTAGGTCATTTTCGTCCTCCCTAGTCTTATTCTTGTCCAATTAGGGTTTTTATGCAATCTTGTGCATCCAATAGGTGTGTTTGTGTCATTGGACGAACATTTAGGTCATTTTCGTCCTCCCTAGGCTTATTCTTGTCCAATTAGGGTTTTTAACCAACCTTGTGCATCCAATAAGTTCATTTGTGTCATTGGTTGAACATTTAGGTCATTTTTGCCTCCCTAGGCTTATTCTTGTCCAATTAGGGTTTTTAACCAACCTTGTGTATCCAATAAGTTCATTTGTGTCATTGGTGGAACATTTAGGTCATTTTCGTCCTCCCTAGGCTTATTCTTGTCCGATTAGGGTTTTTAACCAATCTTGTGCATTCAATAAGTTCATTTGTGTCATTGGATGAACATTTAGGTCATTTTCGTCCTCCCTAGTCTTATTCTTGTCCAATTAGGGTTTTTATGCAATCTTGTGCATCCAATAGGTGTGTTTGTGTCATTGGAGGAACATTTAGGTCATTTTCGTCCTCCCTAGTCTTATTCTTGTCCAATTAGGGTTTTTATGCAATCTTGTGCATCCAATAGGTGTGTTTGTGTCATTGGTCGAACATTTAGGTCATTTTCATCCTCCCTAGGCTTATTCTTGTCCAATTAGGGTTTTTAACCAATCTTGTGCATCCAATAAGTTCATTTGTGTCATTGGATGAACATTTAGGTCATTTTCGTCCTCCCTAGTCTTATTCTTGTCCAATTAGGGTTTTTATGCAATCTTGTGTATCCAATAGGTGTGTTTGTGTCATTGGAGGAACATTTAGGTCATTTTCGTCCACCCTAGTCTTATTCTTGTCCAATTTGGGTTTTTATGCAATCTTGTGCATCCAATAGGTGTGTTTGTGTCATTGGAGGAACATTTAGGTCATTTTCGTCCTCCCTAGTCTTATTCTTGTCCAATTAGGGTTTTTATGCAATCTTGTGCATCCAATAGGTGTGTTTGTGTCATTGGACGAACATTTAGGTCATTTTCGTCCTCCATAGGCTTATTCTTGTCCAATTAGGGTTTTTAACCAACCTTGTGCATCCAATAAGTTCATTTGTGTCATTGGTTGAACATTTAGGTCATTTTCGTCCTCCGTAGGCTTATTCTTGTCCAATTAGGGTTTTTAACCAATCTTGTGCGTCCAATAAGTTCATTTGTGTCATTGCATGAACATTTAGGTCATTTTCGTCCTCCCTAGGCTTATTCTTGTCCAATTAGGGTTTTCAACCAATCTTGTGCATCCAATAAGTTCATTTGTGTCATTGGATGAACATTTAGGTCATTTTCGTCCTCCCTAGGCTTATTCATGTCCAATTAGGGTTTTTAACCAACCTTGTGCATCCAATAAGTTCATTTGTGTCATTGGTTGAACATTTAGGTCATTTTCGTCCTCCCTACGCTTATTCTTGTCCAATTAGGGTTTTTAACCATCCTTGTGCATCCAATAAGTTCATTTGTGTCATTGGTGGAACATTTAGGTCATTTACATCCTCCCTAGGCTTATTCTTGTCCAATTAGGGTTTTTAACCAATCTTGTGCATCCAATAGGTGTGTTTGTGTCATTCGAGGAACATTTAGGTCATTTTCGTCCTCCCTTGTCTTATTCTTGTCCAATTAGGGTTTTTATGCAATCTTGTGCATCCAATAGGTGTGTTTGTGTCATTAGAGGAACATTTAGGTCATTTTCGTCCTCCCTAGTCTTATTCTTGTCCAATTAGGGTTTTTAACCAATCGTGTGCATCCAATAAGTTCATTTGTGTCATTGGTTGAACATTTAGGTCATTTTCGTCCCCCCTAGTCTTATTCTTGTCCAATTAGGGTTTTAAGCAATCTTGTGCATCCAATATGTGTGTTTGTGTCATTGGATGAACATTTAGGTCATTTTCGTCCTCCCTATGCTTATTCTTGTCCAATTAGGGTTTTTAACCAATCTTGTGCATCCAATAAGCTCATTTGTGTCATTGGATGAACATTTAGGTCATTTTCGTCCTCCCTAGTCTTATTCTTGTCCAATTAGGGTTTTTATGCAATCTTGTGCATCCAATAGGTGTGTTTGTGTCATTGGACGAACATTTAGGTCATTTTCGTCCTCCCTAGGCTTATTCTTGTCCTATTAGGGTTTTTTACCAATCTTGTGCATCCAATAAGTTCATTTGTGTCATTGGATGAACATTTAGGTCATTTTCGTCCTCCCTAGTCTTATTCTTGTCCAATTAGGGTTTTTATGCAATCTTGTGCATCCAATAGGTGTGTTTGTGTCATTGGAGGAACATTTAGGTCATTTTCGTCCTCCCTAGTCTTATTCTTGTCGAATTAGGGTTTTTTATTCAATCTTGTGCATCCAATAGGTGTGTTTGTGTCATTGGAGGAACATTTAGGTCATTTTCGTCCTCCCTAGTCTTATTCTTGTCGAATTAGGGTTTTTATGCAATCTTGTGCATCCAATAGGTGTGTTTGTGTCATTCGATGAACATTTAGGTCATTTTCGTCCTTCCTAGTCTTATTCTTGTCCAATTAGGGTTTTAAGCAATCTTATGCATCCAATATGTGTGTTTGTGTCATTGGATGAACATTTAGGTGATTTTCGTCCTCCCTATGCTTATTCTTGTCCAATTAGGGTTTTTAACCAATCTTGTGCATACAATAAGTTCATTTGTGTCATTGGATGAACATTTAGGTCATTTTCGTCCTCCCTAGTCTTATTCTTGTCCAATTAGGGTTTTTATGCAATCTTGTGCATCCAATAGGTGTGTTTGTGTCATTGGAGGAACATTTAGGTCATTTTCGTCTTCCCAAGTCTTATTCTTGTCCAATTAGGGATTTTATGCAATCTTGTGCATCCAATAGGTGTGTTTGTGTCATTGGACGAACATTTAGGTCATTTTCGTCCTCCCTAGGCTTATTCTTGTTCAATTAGGGTTTTTAACCAATCTTGTGCATCCATTAAGTTCATTTGTGTCATTGGATGAACATTTAGGTCATTGGATGAACATCCAATAGGTGTGTTTGTGTCATTGGAGGAACATTTAGGTCATTTTCGTCCTCCCTAGTCTTATTCTTGTCCAATTAGGGATTTTATGCAATCTTGTGCATCCAATAGGTGTGTTTGTGTCATTGGACAAACATTTAGGTCATTTTCGTCTTCCCTAGGCTTATTCTTGTCCAATTAGGGTTTTTATGCAATCTTGTGCATCCAATAGGTGTGTTTGTGTCATTGGAGGAACATTTAGGTCATTTTCGTCCTCCCTAGTCTTATTCTTGTCCAATTAGGGTTTTTATGCAATCTTGTGCATCCAATAGGTGTGTTTGTGTCATTGGACGAACATTTAGGTCATTTTCGTCCTCCCTAGGCTTATTCTTGTCTAATTAGGGTTTTTATGCAATCTTGTGCATCCAATAGGTGTGTTTGTGTCATTGGACGAACATTTAGGTCATTTTCGTCCTCCCTAGGCTTATTCTTGTCCAATTAGGGTTTTTATGCAATCTTGTGCATCCAATAGGTGTGTTTGTGTCATTGGAAGAACATTTAGGTCATTTTCGTCATCCCTAGTCTTATTCTTGTCCAACTAGGGTTTTTATGCAATCTTGTGCATCCAATAGGTGTGTTTGTGTCATTGGAAGAACAATTAGGTCATTTTCATCCTCCCTAGGCTTATTCTTGTCCGATTAGGGTTTTTAACCAATCTTGTGCATTCAATAAGTTCATTTGTGTCATTGGATGAACATTTAGGTCATTTTCGTCCTCCCTAGTCTTATTCTTGTCCAATTAGGGTTTTTATGCAATCTTGTGCATCCAATAGGTGTGTTTGTGTCATTGGAGGAACATTTAGGTCATTTTCGTCCTCCCTAGTCTTATTCTTGTCCAATTAGGGTTTTATGCAATCTTGTGCATCCATTAGGTGTGTTTGTGTCATTGGAAGAACATTTAGGTCATTTTCATCCTCCCTAGGCTTATTCTTGTCCGATTAGGGTTTTTAACCAATCTTGTGCATTCAATAAGTTCATTTGTGTCATTGGATGAACATTTAGGTCATTTTCGTCCTCCCTAGGCTTATTCTTGTCCGATTAGGGTTTTTAACCAATCTTGTGCATTCAATAAGTTCATTTGTGTCATTGGATGAACATTTAGGTCATTTTCGTCCTCCCTAGTCTTATTCTTGTCCAATTAGGGTTTTTATGCAATCTTGTGCATCCAATAGGTGTGTTTGTGTCATTGGAGGAACATTTAGGTCATTTTCGTCCTCCCTAGTCTTATTCTTGTCCAATTAGGGTTTTTATGTAATCTTGTGCATCCAATAGGTGTGTTTATGTCATTGGAAGAACATTTAGGTCATTTTCGTCTTCCCTAGGCTTATTCTTGTTCGATTAGGGTTTTTAACCAATCTTGTGCATTCAATAAGTTCATTTGTGTCATTGGATGAACATTTAGGTCATTTTCGTCCTCCCTAGTCTTATTCTTGTCGAATTAGGGTTTTTATGCAATCTTGTGCATCCAATAGGTGTGTTTGTGTCATTGGAGGAACATTTAGGTCATTTTCGTCCTCCCTAGTCTTATTCTTGTCCAATTAGGGTTTTTAACCAATCTTGTGCATCCAATAAGTTCATTTGTGTAATTGGATGAGCATTTAGGTCATTTTCGTCCTCCCTAGGCTTATTCTTGTCCAATTAGGGTTTTTATGCAATCTTGTGCATCCAATAGGTGTGTTTGTGTCATTGGACAAACGTTTAGGTCATTTTCGTCCTCCCTAGGCTTATTCTTGTCCAATTTGGGTTTTTAACCAACCTTGTGTATCCAATATGTTCATTTGTGTCATTGGTTGAACATTTAGGTCATTTTCGTCCTCCGTAGGCTTATTCTTGTCTAATTAGGATTTTTAACCAATCTTGTGCATCCAATAAGTTCATTTGTGTCATTGGATGAACATTTAGGTCATTTTCGTCCTCCCTAGTCTTATTCTTGTCCAATTAGGATTTTAAGCAATCTTGTGCATCCAATATGTGTGTTTGTGTCATTGGATGAACATTTAGGTCATTTTCGTCCACCCTATGCTTATTCTTGTCCAATTAGGGTTTTTAACCAATCTTGTGCATACAATAAGTTCATTTGTGTCATTGGATGAACATTTAGGTCATTTTCGTCCTCCCTAGTCTTATTCTTGTCCAATTAGGGTTTTTATGCAATCTTGTGCATCCAATAGGTGTGTTTGTGTCATTGGAGGAACATTTAGGTCATTTTCGTCCTCCCTAGTCTTATTCTTGTCGAATTAGGGTTTTTATGCAATCTTGTGCATCCAATAAGTTCATTTGTGTCATTCGATGAACATTTAGGTCATTTTCGTCCTCCCTAGTCTTATTCTTGTCCAATTAGGGTTTTAAGCAATCTTGTGCATCCAATATGTGTGTTTGTGTCATTGGAAGAACATTTAGGTAATTTTCGTCCTCCCTAGTCTTATTCTTGTCCAATTAAGGTTTTTATGCAGTCTTGTGCATCCAATATGTGTGTTTGTGTCATTGGATGAACATTTAGGTCATTTTCGTCCTCCATATGCTTATTCTTGTCCAATTAGGGTTTTTATCCAATCTTGTGCATACAATAAGTTCATTTATGTCATTGGATGAACATTTAGGTCATTTTCGTCCTCCCTAGTCTTATTCTTGTCCAATTAGGGTTTTTATGCAATCTTGTGCATCCAATAGGTGTGTTTGTGTCATTGGAGGAACATTTAGGTCATTTTCGTCCTCCCTAGTCTTATTCTTGTCCAATTAGGGTTTTTATGCAATCTTGTGCATCCAATAGGTGTGTTTGTGTCATTGGAGGACCATTTAGGTCATTTTCGTCCTCCCTAGTCTTATTCTTGTCCAATTAGGGTTTTTATGCAATCTTGTGCATCCAATAGGTGTGTTTGTGTCATTGGAGGAACATTTAGGTCATTTTCGTCCTCCCTAGTCTTATTCTTGTCCAATTAGGGTTTTAACCAATCTTGTGCATCCAATATGTGGGTTTGTTTCATTGGATGAACTTTTAGGTTATTTTCGTCCTCCCTATGCTTATTCTTGTCCAATTAGGGTTTTTAACCAATCTTGTGCATCCAATAAGTTCATTTGTGTCATTGGATGAACATTTAGGTCATTTTCGTTCTCCCTAGTCTTATTCTTGTCCAATTAGGGTTTTTATGCAATCTTGTGCATCCAATAGGTGTGTTTGTGTCATTGGACGAACATTTAGGTCATTTTCGTCCTCCCTAGGCTTATTCTTGTCCGATTAGGGTTTTTAACCAACCTTGTGTATCCAATAAGTTCATTTGTGTCATTGGTGGAACATTTAGGTCATTTACGTCCTCCCTAGTCTTATTCTTGTCCAATTAGGGTTTTTATGCAATCTTGTGCATCCAATAGGTGTGTTTGTGTCATTGGAGGAACATTTAGGTCATTTTCGTCCTCCCTAGTCTTATTCTTGTCGAATTAGGGTTTTTATGCAATCTTGTGCATCCAATAGGTGTGTTTGTGTCATTGGCGGAACTTTTAGGTCATTTTCGTCCTCCCTTGTCTTATTCTTGTCCAATTAGGGTTTTTATGCAATCTTGTGCATCCAATAGGTGTGTTTGTGTCATTGGACGAACATTTAGGTCATTTTCGTCCTCCCTAGGCTTATTCTTGTCCAATTAGGGTTTTTAACCAACCTTGTCCATCCAATAAGTTCATTTGTGTCATTGGTTGAACATTTAGGTCATTTTCGTCCTCCCTAGGCTTATTCTTGTCCAATTAGGGTTTTTAACCAACCTTGTGTATCCAATAAGTTCATTTGTGTCATTGGTGGAACATTTAGGTCATTTACGTCCTCCCTAGTCTTATTCTTATCCAATTATGGTTTTTATGCAATCTTGTGCATCCAATAGGTGTGTTTGTGTCATTGGAGGAACATTTAGGTCATTTTCGTCCTCCCTAGTCTTATTCTTGTCGAATTAGGGTTTTTATGCAATCTTGTGCATCCAATAGGTGTGTTTGTGTCATTGGAGGAACATTTAGGTCATTTTCGTCCTCCCTAGTCTTATTCTTGTCCAATTAGGGTTTTTATGCAATCTTGTGCATCCAATAGGTGTGTTTGTGTCATTGGAAGAACATTTAGGTCATTTTCGTCCTCCCTAGGCTTATTCTTGTCCGATTAGGGTTTTTAACCAATCTTGTGCATTCAATAAGTTCATTTGTGTCATTGGATGAACATTTAGGTCATTTTCGTCCTCCCTAGTCTTATTCTTGTCCAATTAGGGTTTTTATGCAATCTAGTGGATCCAATAGGTGTGTTTGTGTCATTGGACGAACATTTAGGTCATTTTCGTCCTCCCTAGGCTTATTCTTGTCCGATTAGGGTTTTTAACCAATCTTGTGCATTCAATAAGTTCATTTGTGTCATTGGATGAACATTTAGGTCATTTTCGTCCTCCCTAGTCTTATTCTTGTCCAATTAGGGTTTTTATGCAATCTTGTGCATCCAATAGGTGTGTTTGTGTCATTGGAGGAACATTTAGGTCATTTTCGTCCTCCCTAGTCTTATTCTTGTTCAATTAGGGTGTTTATGCAATCTTGTGCATCCAATAGGTGTGTTTGTGTCATTGGAAGAACATTTAGGTCATTTTTATCCTCCCTAGGCTTATTCTTGTCCGATTAGGGTTTTTGACCAATCTTGTGCATTCAATAAGTTCATTTGTGTCATTGGATGAACATTTAGGTCATTTTCGTCCTCCCTAGTCTTATTCTTGTCCAATTAGGGTTTTTATGCAATCTTGTGCATCCAATAGGTGTGTTTGTGTCATTGGAGGAACATTTAGGTCATTTTCGTCCTCCCTAGTCTTATTCTTGTCCAATTAGGGTTTTTATGCAATCTTGTGCATCCAATATGTATGTTTGTGTCATTGGAAGAACACTTAGGTCATTTTCGACCTCCCTAGGCATATTCTTGTCCAATTAGGGTTTTTAACCAATCTTGTGCATTCAATAAGTTCATTTGTGTCATTGGATGAACATTTAGGTGATTTTCATCCTCCCTAGTCTTATTCTTGTCCAATTAGGGTTTTAAGCAATCTTGTGCATCCAATATGTGGGTTTGTGTCATTGGATGAACGTTTAGGTCATTTTCGTCCTCCCTATGCTTATTCTTGTCCAATTAGGGTTTTTAACCAATCTTGTGCATCCAATAAGTTCATTTGTGTCATTGGATGAACATTTAGGTCATTTTCGTCCTCCCTAGTCTTATTCTTGTCCAATTAGGGTTTTTATGCAATCTTGTGCATCCAATAGGTGTGTTTGTGTCATTGGAGGAACATTTAGGTCATTTTCGTCCTCCCTAGTCTTATTCTTGTCCAATTAGGGTTTTTATGCAATCTTGTGCATCCAATAGGTGTGTTTGTGTCATTGGAAGAACATTTAGGTCATTTTCATCCTCCCTAGGCTTATTCTTGTCCGATTAGGGTTTTTAACCAATCTTGTGCATTCAATAAGTTCATTTGTGTCATTGGATGAACATTTAGGTAATTTTCGTCCTCCCTAGCCTTATTCTTGTCCAATTAGGGTTTTAAGCAATCTTGTGCATCCAATATGTGGGTTTGTGTCATTGGATGAACGTTTAGGTCATTTTCGTCCTCCCTATGCTTATTCTTGTCCAATTAGGGTTTTTATGCAATCTTGTGCATCCAATAGGTGTGTTTGTGTCATTGGAGGAACATTTAGGTCATTTTCGTCCTCCCTAGTCTTATTCTTGTCCAATTAGGGTTTTTATGCAATCTTGTGTATCCAATAGGTGTGTTTGTGTCATTGGAGGAACATTTAGGTCATTTTCGTCCTCCCTAGTCTTATTCTTGTCCAATTTGGGTTTTTATGCAATCTTGTGCATCCAATAGGTGTGTTTGTGTCATTGGATGAACATTTCGGTCATTTTCGTCCTCCCTATGCTTATTCTTGTCCAATTATGGTTTTTAACCAATCTTGTGCATCCAATAAATTCATTTGTGTCATCGGATGAACATTTAGGTTTTTTTCGTCCTCCCTAGTCTTATTCTTGTCCCATTAGGGTTTTTATGCAATCTTGTGCATCCAATAGGTGTGTTTGTGTCATTGGACGAACATTTAGGTCATTTTCGTCCCCCCTAGTCTTATTCTTGTCCAATTTGGGTTTTAAGCAATCTTGTGCATCCAATATGTGTGTTTGTGTCATTGGATGAACATTTCGGTCATTTTCGTCCTCCCTATGCTTATTCTTGTCCAATTATGGTTTTTAACCAATCTTGTGCATCCAATAAATTCATTTGTGTCATCGGATGAACATTTAGGTCATTTTCATCCTCCCTAGTCTTATTCTTGTCCCATTAGGGTTTTTATGCAATCTTGTGCATCCAATAGGTGTGTTTGTGTCATTGGACGAACATTTAGGTCATTTTCGTCCTCCCTAGTCTTATTCTTGTCCAATTAAGGTTTTTATGCAATCTTGTGCATCTAATAGGTGTGTTTGTGTCATTGGACGAACTTTTAGGTCATTTTCGTCCTCCCTAGGCTTATTCTTGTCCAATTAGGGTTTTTAACCAATCTTGTGCATCCAATAAGTACATTTGTGTCATTCGATGAACATTTAGGTCATTTTCGTCCTCCCTAGTCTTATTCTTGTCCAATTAGGGTTTTAAGCAATCTTGTGCATCCAATATGTGTGTTTGTGTCATTGGATGAACATTTCGGTCATTTTCGTCCTCCCTATGCTTATTCTTGTCCAATTATGGTTTTTAACCAATCTTGTGCATCCAATAAGTTCATTTGTGTCATCGGATGAACATTTAGGTCATTTTCGTCCTCCCTAGTCTTATTCTTGTCCAATTAGGGTTTTTATGCAATCTTGTGCATCCAATAGGTGTGTTTGTGTCATTGGACGAACTTTTAGGTCATTTTCGTCCTCCCTAGGCTTATTCTTGTCCAATTAGGGTTTTTAACCAATCTTATGCATCCAATAAGTTCATTTGTGTCATTCGATGAACATTTAGGTCATTTTTGTCCTCCCTAGTCTTATTCTTGTCCAATTAGGGTTTTAAGCAATCTTGTGCATCCAATATGTGTGTTTGTGTCATTGGATGAACATTTAGGTAATTTTCGTCCTCCCTATGCTTATTCTTGTCCAATTAGGGTTTTTAACCAATCTTGTGCATACAATAAGTTCATTTGTGTCATTGGATGAACATTTAGGTCATTTTCGTCCTCCCTAGTCTTATTCTTGTCCAATTAGGGTTATTATGCAATCTTGTGCATCCAATAGGTGTGTTTGTGTCATTGGAGGAACATTTAGGTCATTTTCGTCCTCCCTAGTCTTATTCTTGTCGAATTAGGGTTTTTATGCAATCTTGTGCATCCAATAGGTGTGTTTGTGTCATTGGACGAACATTTAGGTCATTTTCGTCCTCCCTAGGCTTATTCTTGTCCAATTAGGGTTTTTAACCAATCTTGTGCATCCAATAAGTTCATTTGTGTCATTGGATGAACATTTAGGTCATTTTTGTCCTCCCTAGGCTTATTCTTGTCCAATTAGGGTTTTCAACCAATCTTGTGCATCCAATAAGTTCATTTGTGTCATTGGATGAACATTTAGGTCATTTTCGTCCTCCTTAGGCTTATTCTTGTCCAATTATGGTTTTTAACCAATCTTGTGCATCCAATAAGTTCATTTGTGTCATTGGATGAACATTTAGGTCATTTTCGTCCTCCCTAGGCTTATTCTTGTCCAATTAGGGTTTTCAACCAATCTTGTGCAACCAATAAGTTCATTTGTGTCATTAGATGAACATTTCGGTCATTTTCGTCCTCCCTAGGCTTATTCTTGTCCAATTAGGGTTTTTAACCAATCTTGTGCATCAAATAAGTTGATTTGTGTCATTGGATGAACATTTAGGTCATTTTCGTCCTCCCTAGTCTTATTCTTGTCGAATTAGGGTTTTTATGCAATCTTGTGCATCCAATAGGTGTGTTTGTGTCATTGGAGGAACATTTAGGTCATTTTCGTCCTCCCTAGTCTTATTCTTGTCCAATTAGGGTTTTTATGCAATCTTGTGCATCCAATAGGTGTGTTTGTGTCATTGGACGAACATTTAAGTAATTTTCGTCCTCCCTAAACTTATTCTTGTCCAATTAGGGTTTTTAACCAATCTTGTGCATCCAATAAGTTCATTTGTGTCATTGGATGAACATTTAGGTCATTTTCGTCCTCCCTAGGCTTCTTCTTGTCCAATTGGGGTTTTCAACAAATCTTGTGCATCCAATAAGTTAATTTGTGTCATTGGATGAACATTTAGGTCATTTTCGTCCTCCCTAGGCTTATTCTTGTCGAATTAGGGTTTTTAACCAACCTTGTGCATCCAAGAAGTTCATTTGTGTCATTGGATGAACATTTAGGTCATTTTCGTCCTCCCTAGTCTTATTCTTGTCCAATTAGGATTTTAAGCAATCTTGTGCATCCAATATGTGGGTTTGTGCCATTGGATGAACATTTAGGTCATTTTCGTCCTCCCTATGCTTATTCTTGTCCAATTAGGGTTTTTAACCAATCTTGTGCATCCAATAAGTTCATTTGTGTCATTGGATGAACATTTAGGTCATTTTCGTCCTCCCTAGGATTATTCTTGTCCAATTAGGGTTTTTAACCAATCTTGTGCATCCAATAAGTTCATTTGTGT
Source organism: Cicer pinnatifidum (assembly GCA_037974775.1). NCBI lineage: Eukaryota > Viridiplantae > Streptophyta > Magnoliopsida > Fabales > Fabaceae > Cicer > Cicer pinnatifidum. The sequence continues at coordinate 665,543 of JBBPBR010000343.1, forward strand.
CATTAGAATAACATTTAGGTCATTTTCGTCCTCCCTAGGCTTATTCTTGTCCAATTAGGGTTTTTAACCAATCTTGTGCATCCAATAAGTTCATTTGTGTCATTGGATGAACATTTAGGTCATTTTCGTCCTCCCTAGTCTTATTCTTGTCCAATTAGGGTTTTTATGCAATCTCGTGCATCCAATAGGTGTGTTTGTGTCATTGGAGGAACATTTAGGTCATTTTCGTCCTCCCTAGGCTTATTCTTGTCCAATTAGGGTTTTTATGCAATCCTTTGCATCCAATAGGTGTGTTTGTGTCATTGGACGAACATTTAGGTCATTTTCGTCCTCCCTAGGCTTATTCTTGTCCAATTAGCGTTCTTAACCAACCTTGTGCATCCAATAAAGTTCATTTGTGTCATTGGTTGAACATTTAGGTCATTTTCGTCCTCCCTAGGCTTATTCTTGTCCAATTAGGGTTTTTAACCAAACTTGTGTATCCAATAAGTTCATTTGTGTCATTGGTGGAACATTTAGGTCATTTTCGTCCTCCCTAGTCTTATTCTTGTCCAATTAGGGTTTTTATGCAATCTTGTGCATCCAATAGGTGTGTTTGTGTCATTGGAGGAACATTTAGGTCATTTTCGTCCTCCCTAGTCTTATTCTTGTCGAATTAGGGTTTTTATGCAATCTTGTGCATCCAATAGGTGTGTTTGTGTCATTGGAGGAACATTTAGGTCATTTTCGTCCTCCCTAGTCTTATTCTTGTCCAATTAGGGTTTTTATGCAATCTTGTGCATCCAATAGGTATGTTTGTGTCATTGGATGAACATTTAGGTCATTTTCGTCCTCCCTAGTCTTATTCTTGTCCAATTAGGGTTTTTATGCAATCTTGTGCATCCAATAGGTGTGTTTGTGTCATTGGAGGAACATTTAGGTCATTTTCGTCCTCCATAGGCTTATTCTTGTCCAATTAAGGTTTTCAACCAATCTTGTGCATCCAATAAGTTCATTTGTGTCATTGGACGAACATTTAGGTCATTTACGTCCTCCCTAGGCTTATTCTTGTCCAATTAGGGTTTTCAACCAATCTTGTGCATCCAATAAGTTCATTTGTGTCATTGGATGAACATTTAGGTCATTTTCGTCCTCCCTAGGCTTATTCTTGTCCAATTAGGGTTTTTACCCATTCTTGTGCATCCAATAAGTTCATTTGTGTCATTGGATGAACATTTAGGTCATTTTCGTCATCCCTAGTCTTATTCTTGTCCAATTAGGGTTTTAAGCAATCTTGTGCATCCAATATGTGTGTTTGTGTCATTGGATGAACATTTAGGTAATTTTTGACCTCCCTATGCTTATTCTTGTCCAATTAGGGTTTTTAACCAATCTTGTGCATACAATAAGTTCATTTGTGTCATTGGATGAACATTTAGGTCATTTTCGTCCTCCCTAGTCTTATTCTTGTCCAATTAGGGTTTTTATGCAATCTTGTGCATCCAATAGGTGTGTTTGTGTCATTGGAGGAACATTTAGGTCATTTTCGTCCTCCCTAGTCTTATTCTTGTCGAATTAGGGTTTTTATGCAAACTTGTGCATCCAATAGGTGTGTTTGTGTCATTGGACGAACATTTAGGTCATTTTCGTCCTCCCTAGGCATTTTCTTGTCCAAGTAGGGTTTCTAACCAACCTTGTGCATCCAATAAGTTCATTTGTGTCATTGGATGAACATTTAGGTCATTTTCGTCCTCCCTAGGCTTGTTCTTGTCCAATTAGGGTTTTTATGCAATCTTGTGCATCCTATAGGTGTGTTTGTGTCATTGGACGAACATTTAGGTCATTTTCGTCCTCCCTAGGCTTATTCTTGTCCAATTAGGGTTTTTAGGCAATCCTGTGCATCCAATAGGTGTTTTTGTGTCATTGGACGAACATTTAGGTCATTTTCGTCCTCCCTAGGCTTATTCTTGTCCAATTAGGGTTTTTAACCAACCTTGTGCATCCAATAAGTTCATTTGTGTCATTGGTTGAACATTTAGGTCATTTTTGCCTCCCTAGGCTTATTCTTGTCCAATTAGGGTTTTTAACCAACCTTGTGTATCCAATAAGTTCATTTGTGTCATTGGTGGAACATTTAGGTCATTTTCGTCCTCCCTAGGCTTATTCTTGTCCGATTAGGGTTTTTAACCAATCTTGTGCATTCAATAAGTTCATTTGTGTCATTGGATGAACATTTAGGTCATTTTCGTCCTCCCTAGTCTTATTCTTGTCCAATTAGGGTTTTTATGCAATCTTGTGCATCCAATAGGTGTGTTTGTGTCATTGGAGGAACATTTAGGTCATTTTCGTCCTCCCTAGTCTTATTCTTGTCCAATTAGGGTTTTTATGCAATCTTGTGCATCCAATAGGTGTGTTTGTGTCATTGGTCGAACATTTAGGTCATTTTCTTCCTCCCTAGGCTTATTCTTGTCCAATTAGGGTTTTTAACCAATCTTGTGCATCCAATAAGTTCATTTGTGTCATTGGATGAACATTTAGGTCATTTTCGTCCTCCTTAGTCTTATTCTTGTCCAATTAGGGTTTTTATGCAATCTTGTGTATCCAATAGGTGTGTTTGTGTCATTGGAGGAACATTTAGGTCATTTTCGTCCTCCCTAGTCTTATTCTTGTCCAATTTGGGTTTTTATGCAATCTTGTGCATCCAATAGGTGTGTTTGTGTCATTGGATGAACATTTCGGTCATTTTCGTCCTCCCTATGCTTATTCTTGTCCAATTATGGTTTTTAACCAATCTTGTGCATCCAATAAATTCATTTGTGTCATCGGATGAACATTTAGGTCATTTTCGTCCTCCCTAGTCTTATTCTTGTCCCATTAGGGTTTTTATGCAATCTTGTGCATCCAATAGGTGTGTTTGTGTCATTGGACGAACATTTAGGTCATTTTCGTCCCCCCTAGTCTTATTCTTGTCCAATTTGGGTTTTAAGCAATCTTGTGCATCCAATATGTGTGTTTGTGTCATTGGATGAACATTTCATTCATTTTCGTCCTCCCTATGCTTATTCTTGTCCAATTATGGTTTTTAACCAATCTTGTGCATCCAATAAGTTCATTTGTGTCATCGGATGAACATTTAGGTCATTTTCGTCCTCCCTAGTCTTATTCTTGTCCAATTAGGGTTTTTATGCAATCTTGTGCATCCAATAGGTGTGTTTGTGTCATTGGACGAACCTTTAGGTCATTTTCGTCCTCCCTAGTCTTATTCTTGTCCAATTAGGGTTTTTATGCAATCTTGTGCATCCAATAGGTGTGTTTGTGTCATTGGACGAACTTTTAGGTCATTTTCGTCCTCCCTAGGCTTATTCTTGTCCAATTAGGGTTTTTAACCAATCTTGTGCATCCAATAAGTTCATTTGTGTCATTCGATGAACATTTAGGTCATTTTCGTCCTCCCTAGTCTTATTCTTGTCCAATTAGGGTTTTAAGCAATCTTGTGCATCCAATATGTGTGTTTGTGTCATTGGATGAACATTTAGGTAATTTTCGTCCTCCCTATGCTTATTCTTGTCCAATTAGGGTTTTTAACCAATCTTGTGCATACAATAAGTTCATTTGTGTCATTGGATGAA
>JBBPBR010000344.1:0-21829 GCA_037974775.1 Cicer pinnatifidum
CATTGGTGGAACATTTAGGTCATTTACATCCTCCCTAGTCTTATTCTTGTCCAATTAGGGTTTTTATGCAATCTTGTGCATCCAATAGGTGTGTTTGTGTCATTGGACGAAAATTTATGTCATTTTCGTCATCCCTAGGCTTATTCTTGTCCAATTAGGGTTTTTAACCAATCTTGTGCATCCAATAAGTTCATTTGTGTCATTGGATGAACATTTAGGTCATTTTTTCCTCCCTAGGCTTATTCTTGTCTAATTAGGGTTTTTAACCAATCTTGTGCATCCAATAAGTTCATTTGTGTCATTGGATGAACATTTAGGTCATTTTTTTCCTCCATAGGCTTATTCTTGTCCAATTAGGGTTTTTAACCAATCTTGTGCATCCAATAAGTTCATTTGTGTCATTGGATGAACATTTAGGTCATTTTTTTCCTCCCTAAGTTTATTCTTGTCCAATTAGGGTTTTTAACCAATCTTGTGCATACAATAATTTCATATGTGTCATTGGATGAACATTTAGGTCATTTTCGTCCTCCCTAGCCTTATACTTGTCCAATTAGGGTTTTTATGCAATCTTGTGATCCAATAGGTGTCTTTGTGTCATTGGAGGAACATTTAGGTCATTTTCGTCCTCCCTATTATTCTTGTCCAATTAGGGTTTTTATGCAATCTTGTGCATCCAATAGGTGTGTTTGTGTCATTGGACGAACTTTTAGGTCATTTTCGTCCTCCCTAGGCTTATTCTTGTCCAATTAGGGTTTTTAACCAATCTTGTGCATCCAATAAGTTCATTTGTGTCATTCGATGAACATTTAGGTCATTTTCGTCCTCCCTAGTCTTATTCTTGTCCAATTAGGGTTTTAAGCAATCTTGTGCATCCAATATGTGTGTTTGTATCATTGGATGAACATTTAGGTAATTTTCATCCTCCCTATGCTTATTCTTGTCCAATTAGGGTTTTTAACCAATCTTGTGCATACAATAAGTTCATTTGTGTCATTGGATGAACATTTAGGTCATTTTCGTCCTCCCTAGTCTTATTCTTGTCCAATTAGGGTTTTTATGCAATCTTGTGCATCCAATAGGTGTGTTTGTGTCATTGGAGGAACATTTATGTCATTTTCGTCCTCCATAGTCTTATTCTTGTCGAATTAGGGTTTTTATGCAATCTTGTGCATCCAATAGGTGTGTTTGTGTCATTGGAGGAACATTTAAGTCATTTTCGTCCTCCCTAGTCTTATTCTTGTCCATTTAGGGTTTTTATGCAATGTTGTGCATCCAATAGGTGTGTTTGTGTCATTGGACGAACATTTAGGTCATTTTCGTCCTCCCTAGGCTTATTCTTGTCCAATTAGGGTTTTTAACCAATCTTGTGCTTCCAATAAGTTCATTTGTGTCATTGGATGAATATTTAGGTCATTTTCGTCCTCCCTAGTCTTATTCTTGTCCAATTAGGGTTTTTATGCAATCTTGTGCATCCAATAGGTGTGTTTGTGTCATTGGAGGAACATTTAGGTCATTTTTATCCTCCCTAGTCTTATTCTTGTCCAATTAGGGTTTTTAACCAATCTTGTGCATCCAATAAGTTCACTTGTGTCATTGGATGAACATTTTGGTCATTTTCGTCCTCCCTAGGCTTATTCTTGTCCAATTAGGGTTTTTAACCAATCTTGTGCATCCAATAAGTTCATTTGTGTCATTTGATGAACATTTAGGTCATTTTCGTCCTCCCTAGTCTTATTCTTGTCCAATTAGGGTTTTAAGAAATCTTGTGCATCCAATATGTGTATTTGTGTCATTGGATGAACATTTAGGTCATTTTCGTCCTCCCTATGCTTATTCTTGTCCAATTAGGGTTTTTAACCAATCTTGTGCATCCAATAAGTTCATTTGTGTCATTGGATGAACATTTAGGTCATTTTCGTCCTCCCTAGGCTTATTCTTGTCCAATTAGGGTTTTTAACCAATCTTGTGCATCCAATAAGTTCATTTGTGTCATTGGATGAACATTTAGGTCATTTTCGTCCTCCCTAGTCTTATTCTTGTCCAATTAGGGTTTTTATGCAATCTTGTGCATCCAATAGGTGTTTTTGTGTCATTGGACGAACATTTAGGTCATTTTCGTCCTCCCTAGGCTTATTCTTGTCCAATTGGGGTTTTCAACCAATCTTGTGCATCCAATAAGTTCATTTGTGTCATTGGATGAACATTTAGGTCATTTTCGTCCTCCCTAGTCTTATTCTTGTCCAATTAGGGTTTTTATGTAATCTTGTGCATCCAATAGGTGTGTTTGTGTCATTGGAGGAACATTTAGGTCATTTTCGTCCTCCCTAGGCTTATTCTTGTCCGATTAGGGTTTTTAACCAATCTTGTGTATCCAATAAGTTCATTTGTGTTATTGGATGAACATTTAGATCATTTTCGTCCTCCCTAGTCTTATTCTTGTCCAATTAGGGTTTTAAGCTATCTTGTGCATCCAATATGTGGGTTTGTGTCATTGGATGAACATTTAGGTCATTTTCGTCCTCCCTATGCTAATTCTTGTCCAATTAGGGTTTTTAACCAATCTTGTGCATCCAATAAGTTTATTTGTGTCATTGGATGAACATTTAGGTCATTTTCGTCCTCCCTAGTCTTATTCTTGTCCAATTAGGGTTTTTATGCAATCTTGTGCATCCAATAGGTGTGTTTGTGTCATTGGACGAACATTTAGGTCATTTTCGTCCTCCCTAGGCTTATTCTTGTCCAATTAGGGTTTTTAACTAATCTTGTGCATCCAATAAGTACATTTGTGTCATTGGATGAACATTTAGGTCATTTTCGTCCTACCTAGGCTTATTCTTGTCCGATTAGGGTTTTTAACCAATCTTGTGCATCCAATAAGTTCATTTGTGTCATTGGATGAACATTTAGGTCATTTTCGTCCTCCCTAGTCTTATTCTTGTCCAATTAGGGTTTTAAGCAATCTTGTGCGTCCAATATGTGGGTTTGTGTCATTGGATGAACATTTAGGTCATTTTCGTCCTCCCTATGCTTATTCTTGTCCAATTAGGGTTTTTAACCAATCTTGTGAATCCAATAAGTTCATTTGTGTCATTGGATGATTATTTAGGTCATTTTCGTCCTCCCTAGTCTTATTCTTGTCCAATTAGGGTTTTTATGCAATCTTGTGCATCCAATAGGTGTGTTTGTGTCATTGGACGAACATTTAGGTCATTTTCGTCCTCCCTAGGCTTATTCTTGTCCAATTAGGGTTTTTAACCAACCTTGTGCATCCAATAAGTTCATTTGTGTCATTGGTTGAACATTTAGGTCAATTTCGTCCTCCCTAGGCTTATTCTGGTCCAATTAGGGTTTTTAACCAACCTTGTGTATCCAATAAGTTCATTTGTGTCATTGGTGGAACATTTAGGTCATTTAAGTCCTCCCTAGTCTTATTCTTGTCGAATTAGGGTTTTTATGCAATCTTGTGCATCCAATAGGTGTGTTTGTGTCATTGGAGGAACATTTAGGTCAATTTCGTCCTCCCTAGTCTTATTCTTGTCCAATTAGGGTTTTTATGCAATCTTGTGCATCCAATAGGTGTGTTTGTGTCATTGGACGAACATTTAGGTCATTTTCGTCCTCCCTAGGCTTATTCTTGTCCAATTAGGGTTTTTAACCAACCTTGTACATCCAATAAGTTAATTTGTGTCATTGGTTGAACATTTAGGTCATTTTCGTCCTCCCTAGGCTTATTCTTGTCCAATTAGGGGTTTTAACCAACCTTGTGCATCCAATAAGTTCATTTGTGTCATTTGAGGACCAATTAGGTCATTTTCGTCCTACGTGGTCTTATTCTTGTCCAATTAGGGTTTTTATGCAATCTTGTGCATCCAATAGGTGTGTTTGTGTCATTGGACGAACTTCAGGTCATTTTCGTCCTCCCTAGGCTTATTCTTGTCCAATTAGGGTTTTTAACCAATCTTGTGCATCCAATAAGTTCATTTGTGTCATTGGATGAACATTTAGGTCATTTTCGTCCTCCCTAGGCTTATTCTTGTCCAATTAGGGTTTTTAACCAATCTTGTGCATCCAATAAGTTCATTTGTGTCATTGGAAGAACATTTAGGTCATTTTCGTCTTCCCTAGGCTTATTCTTGTCCAATTAGGGTTTTTATGCAATCTTGTGCATCCAATAGGTGTGTTTGTGTCATTGGATGAACATTTAGGTCATTTTCGTCCTCCCTAGGCTTATTCTTGTCCAATTAGGGTTTTTAACCAATCTTGTGCATCCAATAAGTTCATTTGTGTCATTGGATGATTATTTAGGTCATTTTCGTCCTCCCTAGGCTTATTTTTGTCCAATTAGGGTTTTTATCCAATCTTGTGCTTCCAATAAGTTCATTTGTGTCATTGGATGAACATTTAGGTCATTTTCGTCCTCCCTAGGCTTATTCTTGTCCAATTAGGGTTTTTATGCAATCTTGTGCATCCAATAGGTGTGTTTGTGTCATTGGACGAACATTTAGGTCATTTTCGTCCTCCCTAGGCTTATTCTTGTCCAATTAGGGTTTTTAACCAATCTTGTGCATCCAATAAGTTCATTTGTGTCATTGGATGAACATTCAGGTCATTTTCGTCCTCCCTAGGCTTATTCTTGTCCAATTAGGGTTTTTAACCAATCTTGTGCATCCAATAAGTTCATTTGTGTCATTGGTTGAACATTTAGGTCATTTTCGTCCTCCCTAGGCTTATTCTTGTCCAATTAGGGTTTTTAACCAACCTTGTGCATCCAATAAGTTCATTTGTGTCATTGGTGGAACATTTAGGTCATTTACGTCCTCCATAGTCTTATTCTTGTCCAATTAGGGTTTTTATGCAATCTTGTACATCCAATAGGTGTGTTTGTGTCATTGGAGGAACATTTAGGTCATTTTCGTCCTCCCTAGTCTTATTCTTGTCCAATTAGGGTTTTTATGCAATCTTGTGCATCCAATAGGTGTGTTTGTGTCATTGGACGAACATTTAGGTCATTTTCGTCCTCCCTAGGCTTATTCTTGTCCAATTAGGGTTTTTAACCAATCTTGTGCATCCAATAAGTTCATTTGTGTCATTGGATGAACATTTAGGTAATTTTCGTCGTCCTTAGTCTTATTCTTGTCGAATTAGGTTTTTATGCAATCTTGTGCATCCAATAGGTGTGTTTGTGTCATTGGAGGAACATTTAGGTCATTTTCGTCCTCCCTAGTCTTATTCTTGTCCAATTAGGGTTTTTATGCAATCTTGTGCATCCAATAGGTGTGTTTGTGTCATTGGACGAACATTTAGGTCATTTTCGTCCTCCCTAGGCTTATTCTTGTCCAATTAGGGTTTTTAACCAATCTTGTGCATACAATAAGTTCATTTGTGTCATTGGATGAACATTTAGGTCATTTTCGTCCTCCCTAGTCTTATTCTTGTCCAATTAGTGCTTTTATGCAATCTTGTGCATCCAATAGGTGTGTTTGTGTCATTGGAGGAACATTTAGGTCATTTTCGTCCTCCCTAGTCTTATTCTTGTCGAATTAGGGTTTTTATGCAATCTTGTGCATCCAATAGGTGTGTTTGTGTCATTGGATGAACATTTAGGTCATTTTCGTCCTCCCTAGTCTTATTCTTGTCCAATTAGGGTTTTAAGCAATATTGTGCATCCAATATGTGGGTTTGTGTTATTGGATGAACGTTTAGGTCATTTTCGTCCTCCCTATGCTTATTCTTGTCCAATTAGGGTTTTTAACCAATCTTGTGCATCCAATAAGTTCATTTGTGTCATTGGATGAACATTTAGGTCATTTTCGTCCTCCCTAGGCTTATTCTTGTCCAATTAGGGTTTTTAACCAATCTTGTGCATCCAATAAGTTCATTTGTGTCATTGGATGAACATTTAGGTCATTTTCGTCCTCCCTAGGCTTATTCTTGTCCAATTAGGGTTTTTATGCAATCTTGTGCATCCAATAGGTGTGTTTGTGTCATTGGACGAACATTTAGGTCATTTTCGTCCTCTCTAGTCTTATTCTTGTCCAATTAGGGTTTTTAACCAATCTTGTGCATCCAATAAGTTCATTTGTGTCATTGGACGAACATTTAGGTCATTTTCGTCCTCCCTAGGCTTATTCTTGTCCAATTAGGGTTTTTAACCAAACTTGTTCATCCAATAAGTTCATTTGTGTCATTGGATGAACATTTAGGTCATTTTTGTCCTCCCTAGGCTTATTCTTGTCCAATTAGGGTTTTTAACCAATCTTGTGCATCCAATAAGTTCATTTGTGTCATTGGATGAACATTTAGGTCATTTTCGTCCTCCCTAGGCTTATTCTTGTCCAATTAGGGTTTTTATGCAATCTTGTGCATCCAATAGGTGTGTCTGTGTCATTGGACGAACATTTAGGTCATTTTCGTCCTCCCTAGTCTTATTCTTGTCCAATTAGGGTTTTTATGCAATCTAGTGCATCCAATAGGTGTGTTTGTGTCATTGGACGAACATTTAGGTCATTTTCGTCCTCCCTAGGCTTATTCTTGTCCGATTAGGGTTTTTAACCAATCTTGTGCATTCAATAAGTTCATTTGTGTCATTGGATGAACATTTAGGTCATTTTCGTCCTCCCTAGTCTTATTCTTGTCCAATTAGGGTTTAAAGCAATCTTGTGCATCCAATATGTGGGTTTGTGTCATTGGATGAACGTTTAGGTCATTTTCGTCCTCCCTATGCTTATTCTTGTCCAATTAGGGTTTTTAACCAATCTTGTGCATCCAATAAGTTCATTTGTGTCATTGGATGAACATTTAGGTCATTTTCGGCCTCCCTAGTCTTATTCTTGTCCAATTAGGGTTTTTATGCAATCTTGTGCATCCAATAGGTGTGTTTGTGTCATTGGATGAACATTTAGGTCATTTTCGTCCTCCCTAGGCTTATTCTTGTCCAATTAGGGTTTTTAACCAATCTTGTGCATCCAATAAGTTCATTTGTGTCATTGGATGAACATTTAGGTCATTTTCGTCCTCCCTAGGCTTATTCTTGTCCAATTAGGGTTTTTATGCAATCTTGTGCATCCAATAGGTGTGTTTTTGTCATTGGACGAACATTTAGGTCATTTTCGTCCTCCCTAGGCTTATTCTTGTCCAATTAGGGTTTTTAACCAACCTTGTGCATCCATTAAGTTCATTTGTGTCATTGGTTGAACATTTAGGTCATTTTCGTCCTCCCTAGGCTTATTCTTGTCCAATTAGGGTTTTTAACCAAACTTGTGCATCCAATAAGTTCATTTGTGTCATTGGTGGAACATTTAGGTCATTTACATCTTCCCTAGTCTTATTCTTGTCCAATTAGGGTTTTTATGCAATCTTTTGCATCCAATAGGTGTGTTTGTGTCATTGGAGGAACATTTAGGTCATTTTCGTCCTCCCTATTATTCTTGTCCAATTAGGGTTTTTATGCAATCTTGTGCATCCAATATGTGTGTTTGTGTCATTGGACGAACTTTTAGGTCATTTTCGTCCTCCCTAGGCTTATTCTTGTCCAATTAGGGTTTTTAACCAACCTTGTGCATCCAATAAGTTCATTTGTGTCATTGGTGGAACATTTAGGTCATTTACATCCTCCCTAGTCTTATTCTTGTCCAATTAGGGTTTTTATGCAATCTTGTGCATCCAATAGGTGTGTTTGTGTCATTGGACGAAAATTTATGTCATTTTCGTCATCCCTAGGCTTATTCTTGTCCAATTAGGGTTTTTAACCAATCTTGTGCATCCAATAAGTTCATTTGTGTCATTGGATGAACATTTAGGTCATTTTTTCCTCCCTAGGCTTATTCTTGTCTAATTAGGGTTTTTAACCAATCTTGTGCATCCAATAAGTTCATTTGTGTCATTGGATGAACATTTAGGTCATTTTTTTCCTCCATAGGCTTATTCTTGTCCAATTAGGGTTTTTAACCAATCTTGTGCATCCAATAAGTTCATTTGTGTCATTGGATGAACATTTAGGTCATTTTTTTCCTCCCTAGGCTTATTCTTGTCCAATTAGGGTTTTTAACCAATCTTGTGCATACAATAATTTCATATGTATCATTGGATGAACATTTAGGTCATTTTCGTCCTCCCTAGCCTTATTCTTGTCCAATTAGGGTTTTTATGCAATCTTGTGATCCAATAGGTGTGTTTGTGTCATTGGAGGAACATTTAGGTCATTTTCGTCCTCCCTATTATTCTTGTCCAATTAGGGTTTTTATGCAATCTTGTGCATCCAATAGGTGTGTTTGTGTCATTGGACGAACTTTTAGGTCATTTTCGTCCTCCCTAGGCTTATTCTTGTCCAATTAGGGTTTTTAACCAATCTTGTGCATCCAATAAGTTCATTTGTGTCATTCGATGAACATTTAGGTCATTTTCGTCCTCCCTAGTCTTATTCTTGTCCAATTAGGGTTTCAAGCAATCTTGTGCATCCAATATGTGTGTTTGTGTCATTGGATGAACATTTAGGTAATTTTCGTCCTCCCTATGCTTATTCTTTTCCAATTAGGGTTTTTTAACCAATCTTGTGCATACAATAAGTTCATTTGTGTCATCGGATGAACATTTAGGTCATTTTCGTCCTCCCTAGTCTTATTCTTGTCCAATTAGGTTTTTTATGCAATCTTGTGCATCCAATAGGTGTGTTTGTGTCATTGCAGGAACATTTAGGTCATTTTCGTCCTCCCTAGTCTTATTCTTGTCGAATTAGGGTTTTTATGCAATCTTGTGCATCCAATGGGTGTGTTTGTGTCATTGGAGGAACATTTAGGTCATTTTCGTCCTCCCTAGTCTTATTCTTGTCCAATTAGGGTTTTTATGCAATCTTGTGCATCCAATAGGTGTGTTTGTGTCATTGGACGAACTTTTAGGTCATTTTCGTCCTCCCTAGGCTTATTCTTGTCCAATTAGGGTTTTTAACCAATCTTATGCATCCAATAAGTTCATTTGTGTCATTCGATGAACATTTAGGTCATTTTTGTCCTCCCTAGTCTTATTCTTGTCCAATTAGGGTTTTAAGCAATCTTGTGCATCCAATATGTGTGTTTGTGTCATTGGATGAACATTTAGGTAATTTTCGTCCTCCCTATGCTTATTCTTGTCCAATTAGGGTTTTTAACCAATCTTGTGCATACAATAAGTTCATTTGTGTCATTGGATGAACATTTAGGTCATTTTCGTCCTCCCTAGTCTTATTCTTGTCCAATTAGGGTTATTATGCAATCTTGTGCATCCAATAGGTGTGTTTGTGTCATTGGAGGAACATTTAGGTCATTTTCGTCCTCCCTAGTCTTATTCTTGTCCAATTAGGGTTTTTATGCAATCTTGTGCATCCAATAGGTGTGTTTGTGTCATTGGACGAACATTTAGGTCATTTTCGTCCTCCCTAGGCTTATTCTTGTCTGATTAGGGTTTTAAACCAATCTTGTGCATTCAATAAGTTCATTTGTGTCATTGGATGAATATTTAGGTCATTTTCGTCCTCCCTAGTCTTATTCTTGTCCAATTAGGGTTTTTATGCAATCTTGTGCATCCAATAGGTGTGTTTGTGTCATTGGAGGAACATTTAGGTCATTTTTATCCTCCCTAGTCTTATTCTTGTCCAATTAGGGTTTTTAACCAATCTTGTGCATCCAATAAGTTCACTTGTGTCATTGGATGAACATTTTGGTCATTTTCGTCCTCCCTAGGCTTATTCTTGTCCAATTAGGGTTTTTAACCAATCTTGTGCATCCAATAAGTTCATTTGTGTCATTGGATGAACATTTAGGTCATTTTCGTCCTTCCTAGGCTTATTCTTGTCCAATTAGGGTTTTTAACCAATCTTGTGCATCCAATATGTTCATTTGTGTCATTGGATGAACATTTAGGTCATTTTCGTCCTCCCTAGGCTTATTCTTGTCCAATTAGGGTTTTTAACAAATCTTGTGCATCCAATAAGTTCATTTGTGTCATTGGATGAACATTTAGGTCATTTTTGTCCTCCCTAGGCTTATTCTTGTCCAATTAGGGTTTTTAACCAATCTTGTGCATCCAATAAGTTCATTTGTGTCATTCGATGAACATTTAGGTCATTTTCGTCCTCCCTAGTCTTATTCTTGTCCAATTAGGGTTTTAAGCAATCTTGTGCATCCAATATGTGTGTTTGTGTCATTGGATGAACATTTAGGTAATTTTCGTCCTCCCAATGCTTATTCTTGTCCAATTAGGGTTTTTATGCAATCTTGTGCATCCAATAGGTGTGTTTGTGTCATTGGAGGAACATTTAGGTCATTTTCGTCCTCCCTAGTCTTATTCTTGTCCAATTAGGGTTTTTATGCAATCTTGTGCATCCAATAGGTGTGATTGTGTCATTGGACGAACATTTAGGTCATTTTCGTCCTCCCAAGGCTTATTCTTGTCCAATTAGGGTTTTTAACCAATCTTGTGCATCCAATAAGTTCATTTGTGTCTTTGGATGAACATTTAGGTCATTTTCGTCCTCCCTAGTCTTATTCTTGTCCAATTAGGGTTTTTATGCAATCTTGTGCATCCAATAGGTGTGTTTGTGTCATTGGAGGAACATTTAGGTCATTTTCGTCCTCCCTAGTCTTATTCTTGTCGAATTAGGGTTTTTATGAAATCTTGTGCATCCAATAGGAGTGTTTGTGTCATTGGAGGAACATTTAGGTCATTTTCGTCCTCCCTAGTCTTATTCTGGTCCAATTAGGGTTATTATGCAATCTTGTGCATCCAATAGGTGTGTTTGTGTCATTGGACGAACATTTAGGTCATTTTCGTCCTCCCTAGGCTTATTCTTGGCCAATTAGGGTTTTTAACCAATCTTGTGCATCCAATAAGTTCATTTGTGTCATTGGATGAACATTTAGGTCATTTTCGTCCTCCCAAGTCTTATTCTTATCCAATTAGGGTTTTTATGCAATCTTGTGCATCCAATAGGTGTGTTTGTGTCATTGGACGAACATTTAGGTCATTTTCGTCCTCCCTATGCTTATTCTTGTCCAATTAGGGTTTTTAACCAATCTTGTGCATCCAATAAGTTCATTTGTGTCATTGGATGAACATTTAGGTCATTTTTGTCCTCCCTATGCTTATTCTTGTCCAATTAGGGTTTTTATGCAATCTTGTGCATCCAATAGGTGTGGTTGTGTCATTGGAGGAACATTTAGGTCATTTTCGTCCTCCCTAGGCTTATTCTTGTCCAATTAGGGTTTTTATGCAATCTTGTGCATCCAATAGGTGTGTTTGTGTCATTGGACGAACATTTAGGTCATTTTCGTCCTCCCTAGGCTTATTCTTGTCCAATTAGGGTTTTTAACCAATCTTGTGCATCCAATAAGTTCATTTGTGTCATTGGATGAACATTTAGGTCATTTTCGTCCTCCCTAGGCTTATTCTTGTCCAATTAGGGTTTTCAACCATTCTTGTGCATCCAATAAGTTCATTTGTGTCATTGGATGAACATTTAGGTCATTTTCGTCCTCCCTAGGCTTATTCTTGTCCAATTAGGGTTTTTAACCAATCTTGTGCATCCAATAAGTTCATTTGTGTCATTGGTTGAACATTTAGGTCATTTTCGTCCTCCGTAGTCTTATTCTTGTCCAATTAGGGTTTTAAGCAATCTTGTGCATCCAATATGTGTGTTTGTATCATTGGACGAACATCTAGGTCATTTTCGTCCTCCCTAGGCTTATTCTTGTCCAATTAGGGTTTTTAACCAATCTTGTGCATCCAATAAGTTCATTTGTGTCATTGGATGAACATTTAGGTCATTTTCGTCCTCCCTAGGCTTATTCTTGTCCAATTAGGGTTTTTAACCAACCTTGTGCATCCAATATGTTCATTTGTGTCATTGGTTGAACATTTAGGTCATTTTCGTCCTCCCTAGGCTTATTCTTGTCCAATTAGGGTTTTTAACCAACCTTGTGCATCCAATAAGTTCATTTGTGTCATTGGTGGAACATTTAGGTCATTTACATCCTCCCTAGTCTTATTCTTGTCCAATTAGGGTTTTTATGCAATCTTGTGCATCCAATAGGTGTGTTTGTGTCATTGGACGAAAATTTATGTCATTTTCGTCATCCCTAGGCTTATTCTTGTCCAATTAGGGTTTTTAACCAATCTTGTGCATCCAATAAGTTCATTTGTGTCATTGGATGAACATTTAGGTCATTTTTTCCTCCCTAGGCTTATTCTTGTCTAATTAGGGTTTTTAACCAATCTTGTGCATCCAATAAGTTCATTTGTGTCATTGGATGAACATTTAGTTCATTTTTTTCCTCCATAGGCTTATTCTTGTCCAATTAGGGTTTTTAACCAATCTTGTGCATCCAATAAGTTCATTTGTGTCATTGGATGAACATTTAGGTCATTTTTTTCCTCCCTAAGCTTATTCTTGTCCAATTAGGGTTTTTAACCAATCTTGTGCATACAATAATTTCATATGTGTCATTGGATGAACATTTAGGTCATTTTCGTCCTCCCTAGCCTTATACTTGTCCAATTAGGGTTTTTATGCAATCTTGTGATCCAATAGGTGTCATTGTGTCATTGGAGGAACATTTAGGTCATTTTCGTCCTCCCTATTATTCTTGTCCAATTAGGGTTTTTATGCAATCTTGTGCATCCAATAGGTGTGTTTGTGTCATTGGACGAACTTTTAGGTCATTTTCGTCCTCCCTAGGCTTATTCTTGTCCAATTAGGGTTTTTAACCAATCTTGTGCATCCAATAAGTTCATTTGTGTCATTCGATGAACATTTAGGTCATTTTCGTCCTCCCTAGTCTTATTCTTGTCCAATTAGGGTTTTAAGCAATCTTGTGCATCCAATATGTGTGTTTGTGTCATTGGATGAACATTTAGGTAATTTTCATCCTCCCTATGCTTATTCTTGTCCAATTAGGGTTTTTAACCAATCTTGTGCATACAATAAGTTCATTTGTGTCATTGGATGAACATTTAGGTCATTTTCGTCCTCCCTAGTCTTATTCTTGTCCAATTAGGGTTTTTATGCAATCTTGTGCATCCAATAGGTGTGTTTGTGTCATTGGAGGAACATTTATGTCATTTTCGTCCTCCATAGTCTTATTCTTGTCGAATTAGGGTTTTTATGCAATCTTGTGCATCCAATAGGTGTGTTTGTGTCATTGGAGGAACATTTAAGTCATTTTCGTCCTCCCTAGTCTTATTCTTGTCCATTTAGGGTTTTTATGCAATGTTGTGCATCCAATAGGTGTGTTTGTGTCATTGGACGAACATTTAGGTCATTTTCGTCCTCCCTAGGCTTATTCTTGTCCAATTAGGGTTTTTAACCAATCTTGTGCTTCCAATAAGTTCATTTGTGTCATTGGATGAATATTTAGGTCATTTTCGTCCTCCCTAGTCTTATTCTTGTCCAATTAGGGTTTTTATGCAATCTTGTGCATCCAATAGGTGTGTTTGTGTCATTGGAGGAACATTTAGGTCATTTTTATCCTCCCTAGTCTTATTCTTGTCCAATTAGGGTTTTTAACCAATCTTGTGCATCCAATAAGTTCACTTGTGTCATTGGATGAACATTTTGGTCATTTTCGTCCTCCCTAGGCTTATTCTTGTCCAATTAGGGTTTTTAACCAATCTTGTGCATCCAATAAGTTCATTTGTGTCATTTGATGAACATTTAGGTCATTTTCGTCCTCCCTAGTCTTATTCTTGTCCAATTAGGGTTTTAAGAAATCTTGTGCATCCAATATGTGTATTTGTGTCATTGGATGAACATTTAGGTCATTTTCGTCCTCCCTATGCTTATTCTTGTCCAATTAGGGTTTTTAACCAATCTTGTGCATCCAATAAGTTCATTTGTGTCATTGGATGAACATTTAGGTCATTTTCGTCCTCCCTAGGCTTATTCTTGCCCAATTAGGGTTTTTATGCAATCTTGTGCATCCAATTGGTGTGTTTGTGTCATTCGACGAACATTTAGGTCATTTTCGTCCTCCCTAGGCTTATTCTTGTCCAATTAGGGTTTTTAACCAATCTTGTGCATCCAATAAATTCATTTATGTCATTGGATGAACATTTAGGTCATTTTCGTCCTCCCTAGTCTTATTCTTGTCCAATTAGGGTTTTTAACCAATCTTGTGCATCCAATAAGTGTGTTTGTGTCATTGGACGAACATTTAGGTCATTTTCGTCCTCCATAGGCTTATTCTTGTCCAATTAGGGTTTTTAACCAATCATGTGCATCCAATAGGTGTGTTTGTGTTATTGGACGAACATTTAGGTCATTTTCGTCCTCCCTAGGCTTATTCTTGTCCAATTAGGGTTTTTAACAAACCTTGTGCATCCAATAGGTGTGTTTGTGTCATTGGACGAACATTTAGGTCATTTTCGTCCTCCCTAGGCTTATTGTTGTCCAATTAGGGTTTTTAACCAATCTTGTGCATCCAATAAGTTCATTTGTGTCATTGGATGAACATTTAGGTCATTTTCGTCCTCCCTAGGCTTATTCTTGTCCAATTAGGGTTTTTATGCAATCTTGTGCATCCAATAGGTGTGTTTGTGTCATTGGACGAACATTTAGGTCATTTTCGTCCTCCATAGGCTTATTCTTGTCCAATTAGGGTTTTTATGCAATCCTGTGCATCCAATAGGTGTGTTTGTGTCATTGGACGAACATTTAGGTCATTTTCGTCCTCCCAAGGCTTATTCTTGTCCAATTAGGGTTTTTAACCAACCTTGTGCATCCAATAAGTTCATTTGTGTCATTGGTGGAACATTTAGGTCATTTTCGTCCTCCCTAGGCTTATTCTTGTCCAATTAGGGTTTTTATGCAATCTTGTGCATCCAATAGGTGTGTTTGTGTCATTGGATGAACATTTTGGTTATTTTCGTTCTCCCTAGGCTTATTCTTGTCCAATTAGGGTTTTTAACCAATCTTGTGCATCCAATAAGTTCATTTGTGTCATTGGATGAACATTTAGGTCATTTTCGTCCTCCTTAGGCTTATTCTTGTCCAATTAGGGTTTTTAACCAATCTTGTGCATCCAATAAGTTCATTTGTGTCATTGGATGAACATTTAGGTCATTTTCGTCATCCCTAGTCTTATTCTTGTCCAATTAGGGTTTTAAGCAATCTTGTGCATCCAATATGTGTGTTTGTGTCATTGGATGAACATTTAGGTCATTTTCGTCCTCCCAATGCTTATTCTTGTCCAATTAGGGTTTTTATCCAATCTTGTGCATCCAATAAGTTCATTTGTGTCATTGGATGAACATTTAGGTCATTTACGTCCTCCCTAGGCTTATTCTTGTCCAATTAGGGTTTTAAGCAATCTTGTGCATCTAATATGTGTGTTTGTGTCATTGGATGAACATTTAGGTAATTTTCGACCTCCCTATGCTTATTCTTGTCCAATTAGGGTTTTTAACCAATCTTGTGCATACAATAAGTTCATTTGTGTCATTGGATGAACATTTAGGTCATTTTCGTCCTCCCTAGTCTTATTCTTGTCCAATTAGGGTTTTTATGCAATCTTGTGCATCCAATAGGTGTGTTTGTGTCATTGGAGGAACATTTAGGTCATTTTCGTCCTCCCTAGTCTTATTCTTGTCGAATTAGGGTTTTTATGCAATCTTGTGCATCCAATAGGTGTGTTTGTGTCACTGGAGGAACATTTAGGTCATTTTCGTCCTCCCTAGTCTTATTCTTGTCCAATTAGGGTTTTTATGCAATCTTGTGCATCCAATAGGTGTGTTTGTGTCATTGGACAAACATTTAGGTCATTTTCGTCCTCCCTAGGCTTATCCTTGTCCAAGTAGGGTTTTTAACCAATCTTGTGCATCCAATAAGTTCATTTGTGTCATTGGATGAACATTTATGTCATTTTCGTCCTCCCTAGTCTTATTCTTGTCCAATTAGGGTTTTTATGCAATCTTGTGCATCCAATAGGAGTGTTTGTGTCACTGGAGGAACATTTAGGTCATTTTCGTCCTCCCTAGTCTTATTCTTGTCCAATTAGGGTTTTTATGCAATCTTGTGCATCCAATAGGTGTGTTTGTGTCATTGGACGAACATTTAGGTCATTTTCGTCCTCCCTAGGCTTATCCTTGTCCAAGTAGGGTTTTTAACCAATCTTGTGCATCCAATAAGTTCATTTGTGTCATTGGATGAACATTTAGGTCATTTTCGTCCTCCCTAGGCTTATTCTTGTCCAATTAGGGTTTTTAACCAATCTTGTGCATCCAATAAGTTCATTTGTGTCATTGGATGAACATTTAGGTCATTTTCGTCCTCCCTAGGCTTATTCTTGTCCAATTAGGGTTTTCAACAAATTTTGTGCATCCAATACGTTCATTTGTGTCATTGGATGAACATTTAGGTCATTTTCGTTCTCCCTAGGCTTATTCTTGTCCAATTAGGGTTTTTAACCAATCTTGTGCATCCAATAAGTTCATTTGTGTCATTGGATGAACATTTAGGTCATTTTCGTCCTCCCTAGGCTTATTCTTGTCCAATTAGGGTTTTTAACCAATCTTGTGCATCCAATAAGTTCATTTGTGTCATTGGATGAACATTTAGGTCATTATCGTCCTCCATAGTCTTATTCTTGTCTAATTAGGGTTTTAAGCAATCTTGTGCATCCAATATGTGTGTTTGTATCATTGGACGAACATTTAGGTCATTTTCGTCCTCCCTAGGCTTATTCTTGTCCAATTAGGGTTTTTAACCAATCTTGTGCATCCAATAAGTTCATTTGTGTCATTGGATGAACATTTAGGTCATTTTCGTCCTCCCTAGGCTTATTCTTGTCCAATTAGGGTTTTTAGCCAATCTTGTGCATTCAATAAGTTCATTTATGTCATTGGAGGAACATTTAGGTCATTTTCGTCCTCCCTAGTCTTATTCTTGTCCAATTAGGGTTTTTATGCAATCTTGTGCATCCAATAGGTGTGTTTGTGTCATTGGACGAACATTTAGGTCATTTTCGTCCTCCCTAGGCTTATTCCTGTCCGATTATGGTTTTTAACCAATCTTGTGCATTCAATAAGTTCATTTGTGTCATTGGATGAACATTTAGGTCATTTTCGTCCTCCCTAGTCTTATTCTTGTCCAATTAGGGTTTTTATGCAATCTTGTGCATCCAATAGGTGTGTTTGTGTCATTGGAGGAACATTTAGGTCATTTTCGTCCTCCCTAGTCTTATTCTTGTTCAATTAGGGTGTTTATGCAATCTTGTGCATCCAATAGGTGTGTTTGTGTCATTGGAAGAACATTTAGGTCATTTTTATCCTCCCTAGGCTTATTCTTGTCCGATTAGGGTTTTTGACCAATCTTGTGCATTCAATAAGTTCATTTGTGTCATTGGATGAACATTTAGGTCATTTTCGTCCTCCCTAGTCTTATTCTTGTCCAATTAGGGTTTTTATGCAATCTTGTGCATCCAATAGGTGTGTTTGTGTCATTGGAGGAACATTTAGGTCATTTTCGTCCTCCCTAAGCTTATTCTTGTCTAATTAGGGTTTTTGACCAATCTTGTGCATCCAATAAGTTCATTTGTGTCATTGGATGAACATTTAGGTCATTTTCGTCCTCCCTAGTCTTATTCTTGTCCAATTAGGGTTTTTATGCAATCTTGTGCATCCAATAGGTGTGTTTGTGTCATTGGAGGAACATTTAGGTCATTTTCGTCCTCCCTAGTCTTATTCTTGTCCAATTAGGGTTTTTATGCAATTTTGTGCATCCAATAGGTGTGTTTGTGTCATTGGACGAACTTTTAGGTCATTTTCGTCCTCCCTAGGCTTATTCTTGTCCAATTAGGGTTTTTAACCAATCTTGTGCATCCAATAAGTTCATTTGTGTCATTCGATGAACATTTAGGTCATTTTCGTCCTCCCTAGTCTTATTCTTGTCCAAGTAGGGTTTCAAACAATCTTGTGCATCCAATATGTGTGTTTGTGTCATTGGATGAACATTTAGGTAATTTTCGTCCTCCCTATGCTTATTCTTGTCCAATTAGGGTTTTTAACCAATCTTGTGCATACAATAAGTTCATTTGTGTCATTGGATGAACATTTAGGTCATTTTCGTCCTCCCTAGTCTTATTCTTGTCCAATTAGGGTTTTTATGCAATCTTGTGCATCCAATAGGTGTGTTTGTGTCATTGGAGGAACATTTAGGTCATTTTCGTCCTCCCTAGTCTTATTCTTGTCGAATTAGGGTTTTTATGCAATCTTGTACATCCAATAGGTGTGTTTGTGTCATTGGAGGAACATTTAGGTCATTTTCGTCCTCCCTAGTCTTATTCTTGTCCAATTAGAGTTTTTATGCAATCTTGTGCATCCAATAGGTGTGTTTGTGTCATTGGACGAACATTTAGGTCATTTTCGTCCTCCCTAGGCTTATTCTTGTCCAATTAGGGTTTTTAACCAATCTTGTGCATCCAATAAGTTCATTTGTGTCATTGGATGAACATTTAGGTCATTTTCGTCCTCCCTAGTCTTATTCTTTTCCAATTTGGGTTTTTAGCAATGTTGTGCATCCAATATGTGGGTTTGTGTCATTGGACGAACATTTAGGTCATTTTCGTCCTCCCTATGCTTATTCTTGTCCAATTAGGGTTTTTAACCAATCTTGTGCATCCAATAAGTTCATTTGTGTCATTGGATGAACATTTAGGTCATTTTCGTCCTCCCTAGTCTTATTCTTGCCCAATTAGGGTTTTAAGCAATCTTGTGCATCCAATATGTGTGTTTGTGTCATTGGATGAACATTTAGGTAATTTTCGTCCTCCCTATGCTTATTCTTGTCCAATTAGGGTTTTTAACCAATCTTGTGCATCCAATAAGTTCATTTGTGTCATTGGATGAACATTTAGGTCATTTTCGTCCTCCCTAGTCTTATTCTTGTCCAATTAGGGTTTTTATGCAATCTTGTGCATCCCATAGTTGTGTTTGTGTCATTGGAGGAACATTAAGGTCATTTTCGTCCTCCCTAATCTTATTCTTGTCCAATTAGGGTTTTTATGCAATCTTGTGCGTCCAATAGGTGTGTTTGTGTCATTGGACGAACATTTAGGTCATTTTCTTCCTCCCTAGACTTATTCTTTTCCAATTAGGGTTTTTAACCAATCTTGTGCATCTAATAAGTTCATTTGTGTCATTGGATGAACATTTAGGTCATTTTCGTCCTCCCTAGGCTTATTCTTGTCCAATTAGGGTTTTCAACCAATCTTGTGCATCCAATAAGTTCATTTGTGTCATTGGATGAACATTTAGGTCATTTTCGTCCTCTCTAGGCTTATTCTTGTCCAATTAGGGTTTTAAACCAATCTTGTGCATCCAATAAGTTCATTTGTGTCATTGGACGAACATTTAGGTCATTTTCGTCCTCCCTAGGCTTATTCTTGTCCAATTAGGGTTTTTAACCAATCTTGTGCATCCAATAAGTTCATTTGTGTCATTGGATGAACATTTAGGTCATTTTCGTCCCCTCTAGGCTTATTCTTGTCCAATTAGGGTTTTTAACCAATCTTGTGCATCCAATAAGTTCATTTGTGTCATTGGATGAACATTTAGGTCATTTTCGTCCTCCCTAGGCTTATTCTTGTCCAATTAGGGTTTTCAACCAATCTTGTGCATCCAATAAGTTCATTTGTGTCATTGGATGAACATTTAGGTCATTTTCGTCCTCCCTAGGCTTATTCTTGTCCAATTATGAATTTTAACCAATCTTGTGCATCCAATAAGTTCATTTGTGTCATTGGATGAACATTTAGGTCATTTTCGTCCTCCCTAGGCTTATTCTTGTCCAATTATGGTTTTTAACCAATCTTGTGCATCCAATAAGTTCATTTGTGTCATTGGATGAACATTTAGGTCATTTTCGTCCTCCCTAGGCTTAATCTTTTCCAATTAGGGTTTTTAACCAATCTTGTGCATCCAATAAGTTCATTTGTGTCATTGGACGAACATTTAGGTCATTTTTGTCCTCCCTAGGCTTATTCTTGTCCAATTAGGGTTTTTAAACCAATCTTGTGCTTCCAATAAGTTCATTTGTGTCATTGGATGAACATTTAGGTCATTTTCGTCCTCCCTAGGCTTATTCTTGTCCAATTAGGGTTTTTATGCAATCTTGTGCATCCAATAGGTGTGTTTGTGTCATTGGACGAACATTTAGGTCATTTTCGTCCTCCCTAGGCTTATTCTTGTCCAATTAGGGTTTTTATGCAATCTTGTGCATCCAATAGGTGTGCTTGTGTCATTGGACGAACATTTAGGTCATTTTGGTCCTCCGTAGGCTTATTCTGTCCAATTAGGGTTTTTAACCAACCTTGTGCATCCAATAAGTACATTTGTGTCATTGGTTGAACATTTAGGTCATTTTCGTCCTCCCTAGGCTTATTCTTGTCCAATTAGGGTTTTTAACCAACCTTCTGCATCCAATAAGTTCATTTGTGTCATTGGTGGAACATTTAGGTCATTTACGTCCTCCCTAGTCTTATTCTTGTCCAATTACGGTTTTTATGCAATCTTGTGCATCCAATAGGTGTGTTTGTGTCATTGGATGAACATTTAGGTCATTTTCGTCATCCCTAGGCTTATTCTTGTCCAATTAGGGTTTTCAACCAATCTTGTGCATCCAATAAGTTCATTTGTGTCATTGGATGAACATTTAGGTCATTTTCGTCCTCCCTAGGCTTATTCTTGTCCAATTAGGGTTTTAAGCAATCTTGTGCATCCAATATGTGTGTTTGTGTCATTGGATGAACATTTAGGTAATTTTCGTCCTCCCTATGCTTATTCTTGTCCAATTAGGGTTTTTAACCAATCTTGTGCATACAATAAGTTCATTTGTGTCATTGGATGAACATTTAGGTCATTTTCGTCCTCCCTAGTCTTATTCTTGTCCAATTAGGGTTTTTATGCAATCAAGTGCATCCAATAGGTGTGTTTGTGTCATTGGAGGAACATTTATGTCATTTTCGTCCTCCCTAGTCTTATTCTTGTCGAATTAGGGTTTTTATGCAATCTTGTGCATCCAATAGGTGTGTTTGTTTCATTGTAGGGACATTTTGGTCATTTTCGTACTCCCTAGTCTTATTCTTGTCCAATTAGGGTTTTTATGCAATCTTGTGCATCCAATAGGTGTGTTTGTGTCATTGGACGAACATTTAGGTCATTTTCGTCCTCCCTAGGCTTATTCTTGTCCAATTAGGGTTTTTAACCAATCTTGTGCATCCAATAAGTTCATTTGTGTCATTGGATGAACATTTAGGTCATTTTCGTCCTCCCTAGGCTTATTCTTGTCCAATTAGGGTTTTCAACCATTCTTGTGCATCCAATAAGTTCATTTGTGTCATTGGATGAACATTTAGGTCATTTTCGTCATCCCTAGGCTTATTCTTGTCCAATTATGGTTTTTAACCAATCTTGTGCATCCAATAAGTTCATTTGTGTCATTGGATGAACATTTAGGTCATTTTCGTCCTTCCTAGGCTTATTCTTGTCCAATTAGGGTTTTTAACCAATGTTGTGCATCCAACAAGTTCATTTGTGTCATTGGATGAACATTTTGGTCATTTTCGTCCTCCCTAGGCTTATTCTTGTCCAATTAGATTTTTTTTACCAATCTTGTGCATCCAATAAGTTCATTTGTGTTATTGGATGAAAATTTAGGTCATTTTCGTCGTCCCTAGGCTTATTCTTGTCCAATTAGGGTTTTTATGCAATCTTGTGCATCCAATAGGTGTGTTTGTGTCATTGGACGAACATTTAGGTCATTTTCGTCCTCCCTAGGCTTATTCTTGTCCAATTAGGGTTTTTA
>JBBPBR010000344.1:36024-84908 GCA_037974775.1 Cicer pinnatifidum
GAACATTTAGGTCATTTTCGTCCTCCCTAGGCTTATTCTTGTCCAATTAGGGTTTTCAACCAATCTTGTGCATCCAATAAGTACATTTGTGTCATTGGATGAACATTTAGGTCATTTTCGTCCTCCCTAGTCTTATTCTTGTCCAATTAGGGTTTTAAGCAATCTTGTGCATCCAATAGGTGTGTTTGTATCATTGGAGGAACATTTAGGTCATTTTCGTCCTCCCTAGTCTTATTCTTGTCCAATTAGGGTTTTTAACCAATCTTGTGCATACAATAAGTTCATTTGTGTCATTGGATGAACATTTAAGTCATTTTCGTCCTCCCTAGTCTTATTCTTGTCCAATTAGGGTTTTTTATGCAATCTTGTGCATCCAATAGGTGTGTTTGTGTCATTGGAGGAACATTTAGGTCATTTTCGTCCTCCCTAGTCTTATTCTTGTCCAATTAGGGTTTTTATGCAATCTTGTGCATCCAATAGGTGTGTTTGTGTCATTGGACGAACATTTAGGTCATTTTCGTCCTCCCTAGGCTTATTCTTTTCCAATTATGGTTTTTAACCAATCTTGTGCATCCAATAAGTTCATTTGTGTCATTCGATGAACAATTAGGTCATTTTCGTCCTCCCTAGTCTTATTCTTGTCCAATTAGGGTTTTAAGCAATCTTGTGCATCCAATACGTGTGTTTGTGTCATTGGATGAACATATAGGTCATTTTTGTCCTCCCTATGCTTATTCTTGTCCAATTAGGGTTTTTAACCAATCTTATGCATCCAATAAGTTCATTTGTGTCATTGGATGAACATTTAGGTCATTTTCATCCTCCCTAGTCTTATTCTTGTCCAATTAGGGTTTTTAACCAATCTTGTGCATCCAATAAGTTCATTTGTGTCATTGGATGAACATTTAGGTCCTTTTCGTCCTCCCTAGGCTTATTCTTGCCCAATTAGGGTTTTTAACCAATCTTGTGCATCCAATAAGTTCATTTGTGTCATTGGACGAACATTTAGGTCATTTTCGTCCTCCCTAGGCTTATTCTTGTCCAATTAGGGTTTTTAACCAATCTTGTGCATCCAATAAGTTCATTTGTTTCATTGGATGAACATTTAGGTCATTTTCGTCCTCCCTAGGCTTATTCTTGTCCAATTAGGGTTTTTATGCAATCTTGTGCATCCAATAGGTGTGTTTGTGTCATTGGAGGAACATTTAGGTCATTTTCGTCCTCCCTAGTCTTATTCTTGTCAAATTAGGGTTTTTATGCAAT
Organism: Cicer pinnatifidum; assembly: GCA_037974775.1. NCBI lineage: Eukaryota > Viridiplantae > Streptophyta > Magnoliopsida > Fabales > Fabaceae > Cicer > Cicer pinnatifidum. The sequence goes on from JBBPBR010000344.1 coordinate 37,288, forward strand.
CTTGTGCATCCAATAGGTGTGTTTGTGTCATTGGACGAACATTTAGGTCATTTTCGTCCTCCCTAGGCTTATTCTTGTCTAATTAGGGTTTTTAACCAATCTAGTGCATCCAATAAGTTGATTTGTGTCATTGGATGAACATTTAGGTCATTTTCGTCCTCCCTAGGCTTATTCTTGTCCAATTAGGGTTTTTAGCCAATCTTGTGCATCCAATAAGTTGATTTGTGTCATTGGAGGAACATTTAGGTCATTTTCGTCCTCCCTAGTCTTATTCTTGTCCAATTAGGGTTTTTATGCAATCTTGTGCATCCAATAGGTGTGTTTGTGTCATTGGACGAACATTTAGGTCATTTTCGTCCTCCCTAGGCTTATTCTTGTCCAATTAAGGTTTTTAACCAACCTTGTGCATCCAATAAGTTCATTTGTGTCATTGGTTGAACATTTAGGTCATTTTCATCCTCCCTAGGCTTATTCTTGTCCAATTAGAGTTTTTAACCAATCTTGTGCATCGAATAAGTTCATTTGTGTCATTGGATGAACATTTAGGTCATTTTCGTCCTCCCTAGGCTTATTCTTTTCCAATGATGGTTTTTAACCAATCTTGTGCATCCAATAGGTGTGTTTGTGTCATTGGAGGAACATTTAGGTCATTTTCGTCCTCCCTAGGCTTATTCTTGTCCAATTATGGTTTTTAACCAATCTTGTGCATCCAATAGGTGTGTTTGTGTCATTGGAGGAACATTTAGGTCATTTTCGTCCTCCCTAGTCTTATTCTTGTCCAATTAGGGTTTTTATGCAATCTTGTGCATCCAATAGGTGTGTTTGTGTCATTGGACGAACATTTAGGTCATTTTCGTCCTCCCTAGGCTTATTCTTGTCTGATTAGGGTTTTAAACCAATCTTGTGCATTCAATAAGTTCATTTGTGTCATTGGATGAATATTTAGGTCATTTTCGTCCTCCCTAGTCTTATTCTTGTCCAATTAGGGTTTTTATGCAATCTTGTGCATCCAATAGGTGTGTTTGTGTCATTGGAGGAACATTTAGGTCATTTTCGTCCTCCCTAGTCTTATTCTTGTCCAATTAGGGTTTTTATGCAATCTTGTGCATCCAATAGGTGTGTTTGTGTCATTGGAAGAACATTTAGGTAATTTTCGTCCTCCCTAGGCTTATTCTTGTCCGATTAGGGATTTTAACCAATCTTGTGCATTCAATAAGTTCATTTGTATCATTGGATGAACATTTAGGTCATTTTCGTCCTTCCTAGTCTTATTCTTGTCCAATTAGGGTTTTAAGCAATCTTGTGCATCCAATATGTGGGTTTGTGTCATTGGATGAACGTTTAGGTCATTTTCGTCCTTCCTATGCTTATTCTTGTCCAATTAAGGTTTTTAACCAATCTTGTGCATCCAATAAGTTCATTTGTGTCATTGGATGAACATTTAGGTCATTTTCGTCTTCCCTAGTCTTATTCTTGTCCAATTAGGGTTTTTATGCAATCTTGTGCATCCAATTGGTGTGTTTGTGTCATTGGAGGAACATTTAGGTCATTTTCGTCCTCCCTAGTCTTATTCTTGTCCAATTAGGGTTTTTATGCAATCTTGTGCATCCAATAGGTGTGTTTGTGTCATTGGACGAACATTTAGGTCATTTTCGTCCTCCCTAGGCTTATTCTTGTCCGATTAGGGTTTTTAACCAATCTTGTGCATCCAATAAGTTCATTTGTGTCATTGGATGAACATTTAGGTCATTTTCGTCCTCCCTAGTCTTATTCTTGTCCAATTAGGGTTTTAAGCAATCTTGTGCGTCCAATATGTGGGTTTGTGTCATTGGATGAACATTTAGGTCATTTTCGTCCTCCCTATGCTTATTCTTGTCCAATTAGGGTTTTTAACCAATCTTGTGAATCCAATAAGTTCATTTGTGTCATTGGATGATTATTTAGGTCATTTTCGTCCTCCCTAGTCTTATTCTTGTCCAATTAGGGTTTTTATGCAATCTTGTGCATCCAATAGGTGTGTTTGTGTCATTGGACGAACATTTAGGTCATTTTCGTCCTCCCTAGGCTTATTCTTGTCCAATTAGAGTTTTAAGCAATCTTGTGCATCCAATATGTGGGTTTGTGTCATTGGATGAACGTTTAGGTCATTTTCGTCCTCCCTATTGCTTATTCTTGTCCAATTAGGGTTTTTATGCAATCTTGTGCATCCTATAGGTGTGTTTGTGTCATTGGAGGAACATTTAGGTCATTTTCGTCCTCCCTAGTCTTATTCTTGTCCAATTAGGGTTTTTATGCAATCTTGTGCATCCAATAGGTGTGTTTGTGTCATTGGACGAACATTTAGGTCATTTTCGTCCTCCCTAGGCTTATTTTTGTCCGATTAGGGTTTTTAACCAATCTTGTGCATTCAATAAGTTCATTTGTGTCATTGAATGAACATTTAGGTCATTTTCGTCCTTCTAGTCTTATTCTTGTCCAATTAGGGTTTTTATGCAATCTTGTGCATCCAATAGGTGTGTTTGTGTCATTGGAGGAACATTTAGGTCATTTTCGTCCTCCCTAGTCTTATTCTTGTCCAATTAGGGTTTTTATGCAATCTTGTGCATCCAATAGGTGTGTTTGTGTCATTGGACGAACATTTAGGTCATTTTCGTCCTCCCTAGGCTTATTCTTGTCCAATTAGGGTTTTTAACCAATCTTGTGCATCCAATAAGTTCATTTGTGTCATTGGATGAACATTTAGGTAATTTTCGTCGTCCTTAGTCTTATTCTTGTCGAATTAGGTTTTTATGCAATCTTGTGCATCCAATAGGTGTGTTTGTGTCATTGGAGGAACATTTAGGTCATTTTCGTCCTCCCTAGTCTTATTCTTGTCCAATTAGGGTTTTTATGCAATCTTGTGCATCCAATAGGTGTGTTTGTGTCATTGGACGAACATTTAGGTCATTTTCGTCCTCCCTAGGCTTAGCCTTGTCTAAGTAGGGTTTTTAACCAATCTTGTGCATCCAATAAGTTCATTTGTGTCATTGGATGAACATTTATGTCATTTTCGTCCTCCCTAGTCTTATTCTTGTCCAATTAGGGTTTTTATGCAATCTTGTGCATCCAATAGGTGTGTTTGTGTCACTGGAGGAACATTTAGGTCATTTTCGTCCTCCCTAGTCTTATTCTTGTCGAATTAGGGTTTTTATGCAATCTTGTGCATCCAATAGGTGTGTTTGTGTCATTGGAGGAACATTTTGGTCATTTTCGTCCTCCCTAGTCTTATTCTTGTCCAATTAGGGTTTTTATGCAATCTTGTGCATCCAATAGGTGTGTTTGTGTCATTGGAGGAACATTTAGGTCATTTTCGTCCTCCCTAGTCTTATTCTTGTCCAATTAGGGTTTTTATGCAATCTTGTGCATCCAATAGGTGTGTTTGTGTCATTGGACGAACATTTAGGTCATTTTAGTCCTCCCTGGTCTTATTCTTGTCCAATTAGGGTTTTTAACCAATCTTGTGCATCCAATAAGTTCATTTGTGTCAGTAGACGAACATTTAGGTCATTTTCGACCTCCCTAGGCTTATTCTTGTCCAATTAGGGATTTTAGCCAATCTTGTGCAACCAATAAGTTCATTTGTGTCATTGGAGGAACATTTAGGTCATTTTCGTCCTCCCTAGTCTTATTCTTGTCCAATTAAGGTTTTTATGCAATCTTCTGCATCCAATAGGTGTGTTTGTGTCATTGGACGAACATTTAGGTCATTATCGTCCCCCCTAGGCTTATTCTTGTCCAATTAGGGTTTTTAACCAATCTTGTGCATCGAATAGGTGTGTTTGTGTCATTGGAGGAACATTTAGGTCATTTTCGTCCTCCCTAGTCTTATTCTTGTCCAATTAGGGTTTTTATGCAATCTTGTGCATCCAATAGGTGTGTTTGTGTCATTGGACGAACATTTAGGTCATTTTCGTCCTCCCTAGTCTTATTCTTGTCCAATTAGGGTTTTTATTCAATCTTGTGCATCCAATAGGTGTGTTTGTGTCATTGGACGAACATTTAGGTCATTTTCGTCCTCCCTAAACTTATTCTTGTCCAATTAAGGTTTTTAACCAATCTTGTGCATCCAATAAGTTCATTTGTGTCATTGGATGAACATTTAGGTCATTTTCGTCCTCCCTAGTCTTATTCTTGTCCAATTAGGGTTTTTATGCAATCTTGTGCATCCAATAGGTGTGTTTGTGTCATTGGAGGAACATTTAGGTCATTTTCGTCCTCCCTAGTCTTATTCTTGTCCAATTAGGGTTTTTATGCAATCTTGTGCATCCAATAGGTGTGTTTGTGTCATTGGACGAACATTTAGGTCATTTTCGTCCTCCCTAGGCTTATTCTTGTCCGGTTAGGGTTTTTAACCAATCTTGTGCTTTCAATAAGTTCATTTGTGTCATTGGATGAACATTTAGGTCATTTTCGTCCTCCCTAGTCTTATTCTTGTCCAATTAGGGTTTTTATGCAATCTTGTGCATCCAATAGGTGTGTTTGTGTCATTGGAGGAACATTTAGGTCATTTTCGTCCTCCCTAGTCTTATTCTTGTCCAATTAGGGTTTTTATGCAATCTTGTGCATCCAATAGGTGTGTTTGTGTCATTGGACGAACATTTAGGTCATTTTCGTCCTCCCTAGGCTTATTCTTGTCCAATTAGGGTTTTTAACCAATCTTGTGCATCCAATAAGTTCATTTGTGTCATTGGATGAACATTTAGGTTATTTTCGTCATTCCTAGTCTTATTCTTGTCCAATTAGGGTTTTAAGCAATCTTGTGCATCCAATATGTGTGTTTGTGTCATTGGATGAACATTTAGGTCATTTTCGTCCTCCCTATGCTTATTCTTGTCCAATTAGGGTTTTTAACCAATCTTGTGCATCCAATAAGTTCATTTGTGTCATTGGATGAACATTTAGGTCATTTACGTCCTCCCTAGGCTTATTCTTGTCCAATTAGGGTTTTTAAACCAATCTTGTGCATCCAATAAGTTCATTTGTGTCATTGGATGAACATTTAGGTCATTTTCGTCCTCCCTAGTCTTATTCTTGTCCAATTAGGGTTTTTAACCAACCTTGTGCATCCAATAAGTTCATTTGTGTCATTGGTGGAACATTTAGGTCATTTACGTCCTCCCTAGTCTTATTCTTGTCCAATTAGGGTTTTTATGCAATCTTGTGCATCAAATAGGTGTGTTTGTGTCATTGGAGGAACATTTAAGTCGTTTTCGTCCTCCCTAGTCTTATTCTTGTCAAATTAGGGTTTTTATGCAGTCTTGTGCATCCAATAGGTGTGTTTGTGTCATTGGAGGAACATTTAGGTCATTTTCGTCCTCCCTAGTCTTATTCTTGTCCAATTAGGGTTTTTATGCAATCTTGTGCATCCAATAGGTGTGTTTGTGTCATTGGACGAACATTTATGTCATTTTCGTCCTCCCTAGTCTTATTCTTGTCCAATTAGGGTTTTTATGCAATCTTGTGCATCCAATAGGTGTGTTTGTGTCATTGGAGGAACATTTAGGTCATTTTCGTCCTCCCTAGTCTTATTCTTGTCCAATTAGGGTTTTTATGCAATCTTGTGCATCCAATAGGTGTGTTTGTGTCATTGGACGAACATTTAGGTCATTTTCGTCCTCCATAGGCTTATTCTTGTCCAATTATGGTTTTTAACCAACCTTGTGCATCCAATAAGTTCATTTGTGTCATTGGTTGAACATTTAGGTCATTTTCGTCCTCCGTAGGCATATTCTTGTCCAATTAGGGTTTTTAACCAATCTTGGGCGTCCAATAAGTTCATTTGTGTCATTGCATGAACATTTAGGTCATTTTCGTCCTCCATAGGCTTATTCTTGTCCAATTAGGGTTTTCAACCAATCTTGTGCATCCAATAAGTTCATTTGTGTCATTGGATGAACATTTAGGTCATTTTCGTCCTCCCTAGGCTTATTCATGTCCAATTAGGGTTTTTAACCAACCTTGTGCATCCAATAAGTTCATTTGTGTCATTGGTTGAACATTTAGGTCATTTTCGTCCTCCCTAGGCTTATTCTTGTCCAATTAGGGTTTTTAACCAACCTTGTGCAACCAATAAGTTCATTTGTGTCATTGGTGGAACATTTAGGTCATTTACGTCCTCCCTAGTCTTATTCTTGTCCAATTAGGGTTTTTATGCAATCTTGTGCATCCAATAGGTGTGTTTGTGTCATTGGACGAACATTTAGGTCATTTTCGTCCACCCTAGGCTTATTCTTGTCCAATTAGGGTTTTAACCAATCTTGTGCATCCAATAAGTTTGTTTGTGTCATTGGATGAACATTTAGGTCATTTTCGTCCTCCCTAGGCTTATTCTTGTCCAATTAGGGTTTTTAACCAATCTTGTGCATCCAATAAGTTCATTTGTGTCATTGGATGAACATTTAGGTCATTTTCGTCCTCCCTAGTCTTATTCTTGTCCAATTAGGGTTTTTTTGCAATTTTGTGCATCCAATAGGTGTGTTTGTGTCATTGGAGGAACATTTAGGTCATTTTCGTCCTCCCTAGTCTTATTCTTGTCCAATTAGGGTTTTTATGCAATCTTGTGCATCCAATAGGTGTGTTTGTGTCATTGGACGAACATTTAGATCATTTTCGTCCTCCCTAGGCTTATTCTTGTCCAATTAGGGTTTTTAACCAATTATGTGCATCCAATAAGTTCATTTGTGTCATTGGAGGAACATTTAGGTCATTTTCGTCCTCCCTAGGCTTATTTTTGTCCAATTAGGGTTTTTAACCAATCTTCTGCATCCAGTAAGTTCTTTTGTGTCATTGGATGAACATTTAGGTCATTTTCGTCCTCCCTAGTCTTATTCTAGTCCAATTAGGGTTTTTAACAAATCTTGTGCATCCAATAAGTTCATTTGTGTCATTGGAGGAACATTTAGGTCATTTTCGTCCTCCCTAGTCTTATTCTTGTCCAATTAGGGTTTTTATGCAATCTTGTGCATCCAATATTTGAGTTTTTGTCATTGGATAAACATTTAGGTCATTTTCGTCCTCCCTAGGCTTATTCTTGTCCAATTAGGCGTTTTAACCAATCTTGTGCATCCAATAAGTTCATTTGTGTCATTAGACGAACATTTAGGTCATTTTCGTCCTCCATAGTCTTATTCTTGTCCAATAAGGGTTTTTAACCAATCATGTGCTTCCAATAAGTTGATTTGTGTCATTGGAGGAACATTTAGGTCATTTTCGTCCTCTCTAGGCTTATTCTTGTCCAATTTGGGTTTTTAGCCAATGTTGTGCATCCAATAAGTTCATTTGTGTCATTGGACGAACATTTAGGTCATTTTCGTCCTCCCTAGTCTTATTCTTGTCCAATTAGGGTTTTTATGCAATCTTGTGCATCCAATAGGTGTGTTTGTGTCATTGGACGAACATTTAGGTCATTTTCGTCCTCCCTAGGCTTATTCTTGTCCAATTAGGGTTTTTAACCAATCTTGTGCATCCAATAGGTGTGTTTGTGTCATTGGAGGAACATTTAGGTCATTTTCGTCCTCCCTAGTCTTATTCTTGTCCAATTAGGGTTTTTATGCAATCTTGTGCATCCAATAGGTGTGTTTGTGTCATTGGACGAACATTTGGGTCATTTTAGTCCTCCTTAGGCTTATTCTTGTCCAATTAGGGTTTTTAATCAACCTTGTGCATCCAATAAGTTCATTTTTGTCATTAGACGAACATTTAGGTCATTTTCATCCTCCCTAGGCTTATTCTTGTCCAATTAGGGTTTTTAACCAATCTTGTGCATCCAATAAGTTCATTTGTGTCATTGGATGAACATTTAGGTCATTTTCGTCCTCCCTAGGCTTATTCTTGTCCAATTAGGGTTTTTAACCAATCTTGTGCATCCAATAAGTTCATTTGTGTCATTGGATGAACATTTAGGTCATTTTCGTCCTCCCAAGGCTTATTCTTGTCCAATTAGGCTTTTTAACCAATCTTGTGGATCCAATAAGTTCATTTGTGTCATTGGATGAACATTTAGGTCATTTTCATCCTCCCTAGGCTTATTCTTGTCCAATTAGGGTTTTTAAGCAATCTTGTGAATCCAATAAGTTCATTTGTTTCATTGGATGAACATTTAGGTCATTTTCTTCCTCCCTAGGCTTATTCTTGTTCAATTAGTATTTCTAACCAATCTTGTGCATCCAATAGGTGTGTTTGTGTCATTGGATGAACATTTAGGTCATTTTCGTCCTCCCTAGTCTTATTCTTGTCCAATTAGGGTTTTAAGCAATCTTGTGCATCCAATAAGTTCATTTGTGTCATTGGATGAACATTTAGGTTATTTTCGTCCTCCCTAGGCTTAGTTTTGTGCAATTAGGATTTTTAACCAATCTTGTGCATCCAATAGGTGTGTTTGTGTCATTAGATGAACATTTAGGTCATTTTCATCCTCCTTAGGCTTATTGTTGTCCAATTAGGGTTTTTAACCAATCTTGTGCATCCAATAGGTGTGTTTGTGTCATTGGATGAACATTTAGGTCATTTTCGTCCTCCCTAGTCTTATTCTTGTCCAATTAGGGTTTTAAGCAATCTTGTGCATCCAATAAGTTCATTTGTGTCATTGGATAAACATTTAGGTCATTTTCGTCCTCCCTAGGCTTATTCTAGTCCAATTAGGGTTTTTAACCAATCTTGTGCATCCAATAAGTTCATTTTTGTCATTGGATGAACATTTAGGTCATTTTCGTCCTCCCTAGGCTTATTCTTGTCCAATTAGGGTTTTTAACCAATCTTGTGCATCCAATAAGTTCATTTGTGTCATTGGATGAACATTTAGGTCATTTTCGTCCACCCTAGGCTTATTCTTGTCCAATTAGTGTTTTTAACTAATCTTGTGCATCCAATAAGTTCATTTGAGTCATTGGATGAACATTTATTTCATTTTCATCCTCCCAAAGCTTATTCTTGTCCAACTAGGGTTTTTAATCAATCTTGTGCATCCAATAGGTGTGTTTGTGTCATTGGATGAACATTTAGGTCATTTTCGTCCTCCCTAGTCTTATTCTTGTCCAATTAGGGTTTTAAGCAATCTTGTGCATCCAATAAGTTCATTTGTGTCATTGGATGAATATTTAGGTAATTTTCGTCCTCCCTAGGCTTTTTCTTGTCCAATTAGGGTTTTAAGCAATCTTCTGCATCCAATAAGTTCATTTGTGTCATTGGATGAATATTTAGGTCATTTTCATCCTCCCTAGGCTTATTCTTGTCCAATTAGGGTTTCTAAACAATCTTGTGAATCCAATAGGTGTGTTTGTGTCATTGGATGAACATTTAGGTCATTTTCGTCCTCCCTAGTCTTATTCTTGTCCAATTAGGGTTTTTAACCAATCTTGTGCATCCAATAGGTGTGTTTGTGTCATTGGACGAACATTTAGGTCATTTTCGTCCTCCCTAGGCTCATTCTTGTCCGATTAGGGTTTTTAACCAATGTTGTGCATTCACTAAGTTCATTTGTGTCATTGGATGAACATTTAGGTCATTTTCGTCCTCCCTAGTCTTATTCTTGTCCAATTAGGGTTTTTATGCAATCTTGTGCATCCAATAGGTGTGTTTGTGTCATTGGACGAACATTTAGGTCATTTTCGTCCTCCCTAGGCTCATTCTTGTCCGATTAGGGTTTTTAACCAATGTTGTGCATTCAATAAGTTCATTTGTGTCATTGGATGAACATTTAGGTCATTTTCGTCCTCCCTAGTCTAATTCTTGTCCTATTAGGGTTTTTATGCAATCTTGTGCATCCAATAGGTGTGTTTATGTCATTGGAGGAACATTTAGGTCATTTTCGTCCTCCCTAGTCTTATTCTTGTCCAATTAGGGTTTTTATGCAATCTTGTGCATCCAATAGGTGTGTTTGTGTCATTGGACGAACATTTAGGTCATTTTCGTCCTCCCTAGGCTTGTTCTTGTCCAATTAGGATTTTTATGCAATCTTGTGCATCCTATAGGTGTGTTTGTGTCATTGGACGAACATTTAGGTCATTTTCGTCCTCCCTAGGCTTATTCTTGTCCAATTAGGGTTTTTAACCAATCTTGTGCATCCAATAAGTTCATTTGTGTCATTGGATGAACATTTAGGTCATTTTCGTCCTCCCTAGGCTTATTCTTGTCCAATTAGGGTTTTTAACCAATCTTGTGCATCCAATAAGTTCATTTGTGTCATTGGATGAACATTTAGGTCATTTTGGTCCTCCCTAGGCTTATTCTTGTCCAATTAAGGTTTTTAACCAATCTTGTGCATCCAATAAGTTCATTTGTGTCATTGGATGAACATTTAGGTCATTTTCGTCCTCACTAGTCTTATTCTGGTCCAATTAGGGTTTTTAACCAATCTTGTGCATCCAATATGTTTATTTGTGTCATTGGATGAACATTTAGGTCATTTTCGTCCTCCCTAGGCTTATTCTTGTCCAATTAGGGTTTTTATGCAATCTTGTGCATCCAATAGGTGTGTTTGTGTCATTGGAGGAACATTTAGGTCATTTTCGTCCTCCCTAGTCTTATTCTTGTCCAATTAGGGTTTTTATGCAATCTTGTGCATCCAATAGGTGTGTTTGTGTCATTGGAGGAACATTTAGGTCATTTTCGTCCTCCCTAGTCTTATTCTTGTCCAATTAGGGTTTTTATGCAATCTTGTGCATCCAATAGCTGTGTTTGTGTCATTGAAGGAACATTTAGGTCATTTTCGTCCTCCCTAGTCTTATTCTTGTCCAATTAGGGTTTTTAACCAATCTTGTGCATCCAATAAGTTCATTTGTGTCATTGGATGAACATTTAGGTCATTTTCGTCCTCCCTAGTTTTATTCTTGTCCAATTAGGGTTTTTATGCAATCTTGTGCATCCAATAGGTGTGTTTGTGTCATTGGACGAACATTTAGGTCATTTTGGTCCTCCCTAAGCTTATTCTTGTCCAATTAGGGTTTTTAACCAATCTTGTGCATCCGATAAGTTCATTTGTGTCATTGGATGAACATTTAGGTAATTTTCGTCCTCCCTAGGCTTATTCTTGTCCAATTAGGGTTTTCAACCAATCTTGTGCATCCAATAAGTTCATTTGTGTCATTGGATGAACATTTAGGTCATTTTCGTCCTCCCTAGGCTTATTCTTGTCCAATTAGGGTTTTTAACCAATCTTGTGCATCCAATAAGTTCATTTGTGTCATTGGATGAACATTTAGGTCATTTTCGTCCTCCCTAGTCTTATTCTTGTCCAGTTAGGGTTTTAAGCAATCTTGTGCCTCCAATATGTGTGTTTGTGTCATTGGATGAACATTTAGGTCATTTTCGTCGTCCCTATGCTTATTCTTGTCCAATTAGGGTTTTTAACCAATCTTGTGCATCCAATAAGTTCATTTGTGTCATTGGAGGAACATTTAGGTCATTTTCGTCCTCCCTAGTCTTATTCTTGTCCAATTAGGGATTTTATGCAATCTTGTGCATCCAATAGGTGTGTTTGTGTCATTGGACGAACATTTAGGTCATTTTCGTCCTTCCTAGGCTTATTCTTGTCCAATTAGGGTTTTTAACCAATCTTGTGCATCCAATAAGTTCATTTGTGTCATTGGATGAACATTTAGGTCATTTTCGTCCTCCCTAGGCTTATTCTTGTCCAATTATGGTTTTTAACCAATCTTGTGCATCCAATAAGTTCATTTGGGTCATTGGATGAACAATTAGGTCATTTTCGTCCTCCCTAGTCTTATTCTTGTCCAATTAGGGTTTTAAGCATTCTTGTGCATCCAATACGTGTGTTTGTGTCATTGGATGAACATATAGGTCATTTTCGTCCTCCCTATGCTTATTCTTGTCCAATTAGGGTTTTTAACCAATCTTATGCATCCAATAAGTTCATTTGTGTCATTGGATGAACATTTAGGTCATTTTCGTCCTCCCTAGTCTTATTCTTGTCCAATTAGGGTTTTTATGCAATCTTGTGCATCCAATAGGTGTGTTTGTGTCATTGGAGGAACATTTAGGTCATTTTTGTCCTCCCTAGTCTTATTCTTGTCCAATTAGGGTTTTTATGCAATCTTGGGCATCCAATAGGTGTGTTTGTGTCATTGGACGAACATTTAGGTCATTTTCGTCCTCCCTAGTCTTATTCTTGTCCAATTAGGATTTTTAACCAATCTTGTGCATCCAATAAGTTCATTTGTGTTATTGGATGAACATTTAGGTCATTTTCGTCCTCCCTAGGCTTATTCTTGTCCAATTAGGGTTTTTAACCAATCTTGTGCCTCCAATAAGTTCATTTGTGTCATTGGATGAACATTTAGGTCATTTTCGTCCTCCCTAGTCTTATTCTTGTCCAATTAGGGTTTTAAGCAATCTTGTGCATCCAATATGTGTGTTTGTGTCATTGGATGAACAATTAGGTCATTTTCGTCCTCCCTATGCTTATTCTTGTCCAATTAGGGTTTTTAACCAATCTTGTGCATCCAATAAGTTCATTTGTGTCATTGGATGAACATTTAGGCCATTTTCGTTCTCCCGAGTCTTATTCTTGTCCAATTAGGGTTTTTATGCAATCTTGTGCATCCAATAGGTGTGTTTGTGTCATTGGAGGAACATTTAGGTCATTTTCGTCCTCCCTAGTCTTATTCTTGTCCAATTAGGGATTTTATGCAATCTTGTGCATCCAATAGGTGTGTTTGTGTCATTGGACGAACATTTAGGTCATTTTCGTCCTTCCTAGGCTTATTCTTGTCCAATTAGGGTTTTTAACCAATCTTGTGCATCCAATAAGTTCATTTGTGTCATTGGATGAACATTTAGGTCATTTTCGTCCTCCCTAGGCTTATTCTTGTCCAATTAGGGTTTTTAACCAATCTTGTGCATCCAATAAGTTCATTTGTGTTATTGGATGAACAATTATGTCATTTTCGTCCTCCCTAGGCTTATTCTTGTCCAATTAGGGTTTTTAACCAATCTTGTGCATCCAATAAGTTCATTTGTGTCATTCGATGAACATTTAGGTCATTTTCGTCCTCCCTAGGCTTATTCTTGCCCAATTAGGGTTTTTAACCAATCTTGTGCATCCAATAAGTTCATTTGTGTCATTGGATGAACATTTAGGTCATTTTCGTCCTCCCAAGGCTTATTCTTGTCCAATTAGGGTTTTTAACCAATCTTGTGCATCCAATAAGTTCATTTGTGTCATTGGATGAACATTTAGGTCATTTTCATCCTCCTTAGGCTTATTCTTGTCCAATTAGGGTTTTTAACCAATCTTGTGCATCCAATAAGTTCATTTGTGTCATTGGATAAACTTTTAGGTCATTTTCGTCCACCCTAGGCTTATTCTTGTCTAATTAGGGTTTTTAACCAATCTTGTGCATCCAATAAGTTCATTTGTGTCATTGGATGAACATTTAGGTCATTTTCGTCCTCCCAAGGCTTATTCTTGTCCAATTAGGGTTTTTAACCAATCTTGTGCATCCAATAAGTTCATTTGTGTCATTGGATGAACATTTAGGGCATTTTCGTCCTCCCTAGGCTTATTCTTGTCCAATTAGGGTTTTTAACCAATCTTGTGCATCCAATAAGTTCATTTGTGTCATTGGATGAACATTTAGGTCATTTTCGTCCTCCCTAGTCTTATTCTTGTCCAATTAGGGTTTTAAGCAATCTTGTGCATCCAATATGTGTGTTTGTGTCATTGGATGAACAATTAGGTCATTTTCGTCCTCCCTATGCTTATTCTTGTCCAATTAGGGTTTTTAACCAATCTTGTGCATCCAATAAGTTCATTTGTGTCATTCGATGAACATTTAGGTCATTTTCGTCCACCCTAGTCTTATTCTTGTCCAATAAGGGTTTTTATGCAATCTTGTGCATCCAATAGGTGTGTGTCATTGGAGGAACATTTAGGTCATTTTCGTCCTCCCCTAGTCTTATTCTTGTCCAATTAGGGTTTTTAACCAATCTTGTGCATCAAATAAGTTCATTTGTGTCATTGGATGAACATTTAGGTCATTTGCGTCCTCCCTAGTCTTATACTTCTCCAATTAGGGTTTTTTTTATGCAATCTTGTGCATCCAATAGGTGTGTTTGTGTCATTGGAGGAACATTAGGTCATTTTCGTCCTCCCTAGTCTTATTCTTGTCCAATTAGGGTTTTTATGCAATCTTGTGCATCCAATAGGTGTGTTTGTGTCATTGGATGAACATTTAGCTCATTTTCGTCCTCCCGAGTCTTATTCTTGTCCAATTAGGGTTTTCAGCAATCTTGTGCATCCAATAGGTGTGTTTGTGTCATTGGAGGAACATTTAGGTCATTTTCGTCCTCCCTAGGCTTATTCTTGTCCAATTAGGGTTTTTAACCAATCTTGTGCATCCAATAAGTTCATTTGTGTCATTGGATGAACATTTAGGTCATTGTCGTCCTCCCTAGTCTTATTCTTGTCCAATTAGGGTTTTAAGCAATCTTGTGCATCCAATATGTGTGTTTGTGTCATTGGATGAACAATTAGGTCATTTTCGTCCTCCCTATGCTTATTCTTGTCCAATTAGGGTTTTTAACCAATCTTGTGCATCCAATAAGTTCATCTGTGTCATTCGATGAACATTTAGGTCATTTTCGTCCTCCCTAGTCTTATTCTTGTCCAATAAGGGTTTTTATGCAATCTTGTGCATCCAATAGGTGTGTTTGTGTCATTGGAGGAACATTTAGGTCATTTTCGTCCTCCCTAGTCTTATTCTTGTCCAATTAGGGATTTTATGCAATCTTGTGCATCCAATACGTGTGTTTGTGTCATTGGACGAACATTTAGGTCATTTTCGTCCTTCCTAGGCTTATTCTTGTCCAATTAGGGTTTTTAACCAATCTTGTGCATCCAATAAGTTCATTTGTGTCATTGGATGAACATTTAGGTCATTTTCGTCCTCCCTAGGCTTATTCTTGTCCAATTAGGGTTTTTAACCAATCTTGTGCATCCAATAAGTTCATTTGTGTCATTGGATGAACATTTAGGTCATTTTCGTCCTCCCTAGTCTTATTCTTGTCCAATTAGGGTTTTAAGCAATCTTGTGCATCCAATATGTGTGTTGGTGTCTTTGGACGAACATTTAGGTCATTTTCGCCCTCCCTAGGCTTATTCTTGTCCAATTAGGGTTTTTAACCAATCTTGTGCATCCAATAAGTTCATTTGTGTCATTGGATGAACATTTTGGTCATTTTCATCCTCCCTAGGCTTATTCTTGTCCAATTAGGGGTTTTAACCAATCTTGTGCATCCAATAAGTTCATTTGTGTCATTGGATGAACATTTAGGTCATTTTCGTCCTCCCTAGGCTTATTCTTGTCCAATTAGGGTTTTTAACCAATCATGTGCATCCAATAGGTGTATTTGTGTCATTAGATGAACATTTAGGTCATTTTTGTCCTCCCTAGGCTTATTTTTGTCCAATTAGGGTTTTTAACCAATCTTGTGCATCCAATAAGTTCATTTGTGTCATTGGATGAACATTTAGGTCATTTTCGTCCTCCCTAGTCTTATTCTTGTCCAATTAGGGTTTTAAGCAATCTTGTGCATCCAATATGTGTGTTTGTGTCATTGGATGAACATTTAGGTCATTTTCGTCCTCCCTATGCTTATTCTTGTCCAATTAGGGATTTTAACCAATCTTGTGCATCCAATAAGTTCATTTGTGTCATTGGATGAACATTTAGGTCATTTTCGTCCTCCCTAGGCTTATTCTTGTCCAATTAGGGTTTTTATGCAATCTTGTACATCCAATAGGTGTGTTTGTGTCATTGGACGAACATTTAGCTCATTTTCGTCCTCCATAGGCTTATTCTTGTCCAATTAGGGTTTTTAACCAATCTTGTGCATCCAATAAGTTCATTTGTGTCATTGGATGAACATTTAGGTCATTTTCGTCCTCCCTAGTCTTATTCTTGTCCAATTAGGGTTTTTATGCATTCTTGTGCATCCAATAGGTGTGTTTGTGTCATTGGAGGAACATTTAGGTCATTTTTGTCCTCCCTAGTCTTATTCTTGTCCAATTAGGGTTTTTATGCAATCTTGTGCATCCAATAAGTTCATTTGTGTCATTGGATGAACATTTAGGTCATTTTCGTCCTCCCTAGGCTTATTCTTGTCCAATTAGGGTTTTCAACCAATCTTGTGCATCCAATAAGTTCATTTGTGTCATTGGATGAAAATTTAGGTCATTTTCGTCCTCCCTTGGCTTATTCTTGTCCAATTAGGGTTTTTAACCAATCTTGTGCATCCAATAAGTTCATTTGTGTCATTGGATGAACATTTAGGTCATTTTCGTCCTCCCTAGGCTTATTCTTGTCCAATTAGGGTTTTTATGCAATCTTGTGTATCCAATAGGTGTGTTTGTGTCGTTGGACGAACATTTAGGTCATTTTCGTCCTCCCTAGGCTTATTCTTGTCTAATTAGGGTTTTTAACCAATCTTGTGCATCCAATAAGTTCATTTGTGTCATTGGATGAACATTTAGGTCATTTTCGTCCTCCCTAGGCTTATTCTTGTCCAATTAGGGTTTTTAACCAATCTTGTGCATCCAATAAGTTCATTTGTGTCATTGGATGAACATTTAGGTCATTTTCGTCCTCCCTAGGCTTATTCTTGTCCAATTAGGGTTTTTAACCAATCTTGTGCATCCAATAAGTTCATTTGTGTCATTGGATGAACATTTAGGTCATTTTCGTCCTCCCTAGTCTTATTCTTGTCGAATTAGGGTTTTATGCAATCTTGTGCATCCAATAGGTGTGTTTGTGTCATTGGAGGAACATTTAGGTCATTTTGGTCCTCCCTAGTTTTATTCTTATCCAATTAGGGTTTTTATGCAATCTTGTGCATCCAATAGGTGTGTTTGTGTCATTGGACGAACATTTAGGTCATTTTCGTCCTCCCTAGGCTTATTCTTGTCCAATTAGGGTTTTTAACCAATCATGTGCATCCAATAAGTTGATGTGTGTCATTGGATGAACATTTAGGTCATTTTCGTCCTCCCTATGCTTATTCTTGTCCAATTAGGGTTTTTAACCAATCTTGTGCATCCAATAAGTTCATTTGTGTCATTGGATGAACATTTAGGTCATTTTCGTCCTCCCTAGGCTTATTCTTGTCCAATTAGGGTTTTTAACCAATCTTGTGCATCCAATAAGTTCATTTGTGTCATTGGATGAACATTTAGGTCATTTTCGTCCTCCCTAGTCTTATTCTTGTCCAATTAGGGTTTTTATGCAATCTTGTGCATCCAATAGGTGTTTTTGTGTCATTGGACGAACATTTAGGTCATTTTCGTCCTCCCTAGGCTTATTCTTGTCCAATTGGGGTTTTCAACCAATCTTGTGCATCCAATAAGTTCATTTGTGTCATTGGATGAACATTTAGGTCATTTTCGTCCTCCCTAGTCTTATTCTTGTCCAATTAGGGTTTTTATGTAATCTTGTGCATCCAATAGGTGTGTTTGTGTCATTGGAGGAACATTTAGGTCATTTTCGTCCTCCCTAGTCTTATTCTTGTCGAATTAGGGTTTTTATGCAATCTTGTGCATCCAATAGGTGTGTTTGTGTCATTGGAGGGACATTTAGGTCATTTTCGTCCTCCCTAGGCTTATTCTTGTCCAATTAGGGTTTTTATGCAATCTTGTGCATCCAATAGGTGTGTTTGTGTCATTGGACGAACATTTAGGTCATTTTCGTCCTCCCTAGGCTTATTCTTGTCCAATTAGGGTTTTTAACCAATCTAGTGCATACAATAAGTTCATTTGTGTCATTGGATGAACATTTAGGTCATTTTCGTCCTCCCTAGGCTTATTCTTGTCCAATTAGGGTTTTTAACCAATCTTGTGCATCCAATAAGTTCATTTGTGTCATTGGATGAACATTTAGGTCATTTTCGTCCTCCCTATGCTTATTCTTGTCCAATTAGGGTTTTTTTACCAATCTTGTGCATCCAATAAGTTCATTTGTGTCATTGGATGAACATTTAGGTCATTTTCGTCCTCCCTAGGCTTATTCTTGTCCAATTAGGGTTTTTAACCAATCTTGTGCATCCAATAAGTTCATTTGTGTCATTGGATGAACATTTAGGTCATTTTCGTCCTTCCTAGGCTTATTCTTGTCCAATTAGAGTTTTTAACCAATCTTGTGCATCCAATAGGTGTGTTTGTGTCATTGGATGAACATTTAGGTCATTTTCGTCCTCCCTAGGCTTATTCTTGTCCAATTAGGGTTTTTAACCAATCTTGTGCATCCAATAAGTTCATTTGTGTCATTGGATGAACATTTAGGTCATTTTCGTCCACCCTAGTCTTATTCTTGTCCAATTAGGGTTTTAAGCAATCTTGTGCATCCAATAAGTTCATTTGTGTCATTGGATGAACATTTAGGTCATTTTCGTCCTCCCTAGTCTTATTCTTGTCCAATTAGGGTGTTAAGCAATCTTGTGCATCCAATAAGTTCATTTGTGTCATTGGATTAACATTTAGGTCATTTTCGTCCTTCCTAGGCTTATTCTTGTCCAATTAGGGTTTCTAACCAATCTTGTGCATCCAATAGGTGTGTTTGTGTCATTGGATGAACATTTAGGTCATTTTCGTCCTCCCTAGGCTTATTCTTGTCCAATTAGGGTTTTTAACCAATCTTGTGCATCCAATAAGTTCATTTGTGTCATTGGATGATTATTTAGGTCATTTTCGTCCTCCCTAGGCTTATTTTTGTCCAATTAGGGTTTTTAACCAATCTTGTGCTTCCAATAAGTTCATTTGTGTAATTGGATGAACATTTAGGTCATTTTTGTCCTCCCTAGGCTTATTCTTGTCCAATTAGGGTTTTTATGCAATCTTGTGCATCCAATAGGTGTGTTTGTGTCATTGGACGAACATTTAGGTCATTTTCGTCCTCCCTAGGCTTATTCTTGTCCAATTAGGGTTTTTAACCAATCTTGTGCATCCAATAAGTTCATTTGTGTCATTGGATGAACATTTAGGTCATTTTCGTCCTCCCTAGTCTTATTCTTGTCCAATTAGGGTTTTAAGCAATCTTGTGCATCCAATATGTGGGTTTGTGTCATTGGATGAACGTTTAGGTCATTTTCGTCCTCCCTATGCTTGTTCTTGTCCCATTAGGGTTTTTAACCAATCTTGTGCATCCAATAAGTTCATTTGTGTCATTGGATGAACATTTAGGTCATTTTCGTCCTCCCTAGTCTTATTCTTGTCCAATTAGGGTTTTTATGCAATCTTGTGCATCCAATAGGTGTGTTTGTGTCATTGGACGAACATTTAGGTCATTTTCGTCCTCCCTAGGCTTATTCTTGTCCAAATAGGGTTTTTAAACAACCTTGTGCATCCAAGAAGTTCATTTGTGTCATTGGTTGAACATTTAGGTCATTTACGTCCTCCCTAGGCTTATTATTGTCCAATTAGGGTTTTTAACCAATCTTGTGCATCCAATAAGTTCATTTGTGTCATTGGTTGAACATTTAGGTCATTTTCGTCCTCCCTAGGCTTATTCTTGTCCAATTAGGGTTGTTAACCAACCTTGTGCATCCAATAAGTTCATTTGTGTCATTGGATGAACATTTAGGTCATTTTCGTCCTCCCTAGTCTTATTCTTGTCCAATTAGGGTTTTAAGCAATCTTGTGCATCCAATATGTGTGTTTGTGTCATTGGATGAACATTTAAGTCATTTTCGTTCTCCCTATGCTTATTCTTGTCCAATTAGGGTTTTTAACCAATCTTGTGCATACAATAAGTTCATTTGTGTCATTGGATGAACATTTAGGTCATTTTCGTCCTCCCTAGTCTTATTCTTGTCCAATTAGGGTTTTTATGCAATCTTGTGCAACCAATAGGTGTGTTTGTGTTATTGGACGAACATTTAGGTCATTTTCGTCCTCCCTAAACTTATTCTTGTCCAATTAGGGTTTTTAACCAATCTTGTGCATCCAATAATTTCATTTGTGTCATTGGATGAACATTTAGGTCATTTTCGTCCTCCCTAGGCTTATTCTTGTCCAATTAGGGTTTTTAACCAATCTTGTGCATCCAATAAGTTCATTTGTGTTATTGGATGAACATTTAGGTCATTTTCGTCCTCCCTAGGCTTATTCTTGTCCAATTAGGGTTTTTAACCAATCTTTTGCATCCAATAAGTTCATTTGTGTCATTCGATGAACATTTAGGTCATTTTCGTCCTCCATAGGCTTATTCTTGCCCAATTAGGGTTTTTAACCAATCTTGTGCATCCAATAAGTTCATTTGTGTCATTGGATGAACATTTAGGTCATTTTCGTCCTCCCTAGGCTTATTCTTGTCCAATTAGGGTTTTTAACCAATCTTGTGCATCCAATAAGTTCATTTGTGTCATTGGATGAACATTTAGGTCATTTTCGTCCTCCCTAGTCTTATTCTTGTCCAATTAGGGTTTTAAGCAATCTTGTGCATCCAATATGTGTATTTGTGTCATTGGATGAACATTTAGGTCATTTTCGTCCTCCCTATGCTTATTCTTGTCCAATTAGGGTTTTTAACCAATTTTGTGCATCCAATAAGTTCATTTGTGTCATTGGATGAACATTTAGGTCATTTTCGTCCTCCCTAGTCTTATTCTTGTCCAATTAGGGTTTTTATGCAATCTTGTGCATCCAATAGGTGTGTGTCATTGGAGGAACATTTAGGTCATTTTCGTCCTCCCCTAGTCTTATTTTTGTCCAATTAGGGATTTTATGCAATCTTGTGCATCCAATAGGTGTGTTTGTGTCATTGGAGGAACATTTAGGTCATTTTCGTCCTCCCTAGTCTTATTCTTGTCCAATTAGGGTTTTTAACCAATCTTGTGCGTCAAATAAGTTCATTTGTGTCATTGGATGAACATTTAGGTCATTTGCGTCCTCCCTAGTCTTATACTTCTCCAATTATGGTTTTTTTTATGCAATCTTGTGCATCCAATAGGTGTGTTTGTGTCATTGGAGGAACATTAGGTCATTTTCGTCCTCCCTAGTCTTATTCTTGTCCAATTAGGGTTTTTATGCAATCTTGTGCATCCAATAGGTGTGTTTGTGTCATTGGATGAACATTTAGCTCATTTTCGTCCTCCCGAGTCTTATTCTTGTCCAATTAGGGTTTTCAGCAATCTTGTGCATCCAATAGGTGTGTTTGTGTCATTGGAGGAACATTTAGGTCATTTTCGTCCTCCCTAGTCTTATTCTTGTCCAATTAGGGTTTTTATGCAATCTTGGGCATCCAATAGGTGTGTTTGTGTCATTGGACGAACATTTAGGTCATTTTCGTCCTCCCTAGTCTTATTCTTGTCCAATTAGGGTTTTTAACCAATCTTGTGCATCCAATAAGTTCATTTGTGTCATTGGATGAACATTTAGGTCATTTTCGTCCTCCCTAGTCTTATTCTTGTCCAATTAGGGTTTTAAGCAATCTTGTGCATCAAATATGTGTGTTTGTGTCATTGGATGAACATTTAGGTCATTTTCGTCCTCCCTTTGCTTATTCTTGTCCAATTAGGGTTTTTAACCAATCTTGTGCATACAATAAGTTCATTTGTGTCATTGGATGAACATTTAGGTCATTTTCGTCCTCCCTAGTCTTATTCTTGTCCAATTAGGGTTTTTATGCAATCTTGTGCATCCAATAGGTGTGTTTGTGTCATTGGACGAACATTTAGGTCATTTTCGTCCTCCCTGGTCTTTGTTTTGTCCAAATAGGGTTTTTATTCAATCTTGTGCATCCAATAGGTGTGTTTGTGTCATTGGATGAACATTTAGGTCATTTTCGTCCTCCCTAGTCTTATTCTTGTCCAATTAGGGTTTTAAGCAATCTTGTGCATCCAATATGTGTGTTTGTGTCATTGGATGAACATTTAGGTCATTTTCGTCCTCCCTATGCTTATTCTTGTCCAATTAGGGTTTTTAACAAATCTTGTGCATACAATAAGTTCATTTGTGTCATTGGATGAACATTTAGGTCATTTTCGTCCTCCCTAGTCTTATTCTTGTCGAATTAGGGTTTTTATGCAATCTTGTGCATCCAATAGGTGTGCTTGTGTCATTGGAGGAACATTTAGGTCATTTTCGTCCTCCCTAGTCTTATTCTTGTCCAATTAGGGTTTTCATGCAATCTTGTGCATCCAATAGGTGTGTTTGTGTCATTGGACGAACATTTAGGTCATTTTCGTCCTCCCTAGGCTTATTCTTGTCCAATTAGGGTTTTTAACCAATCTTGTGCATCCAATAAGTTCATTTGTGTCATTGGATGAACATTTAGGTCATTTTCGTCCTCCCTAGTCTTATTCTTGTCGAAGTAGGGTTTTTATGCAATCTTGTGCATCCAATAGGTGTGTTTGTGTCATTGGAGGAACATTTAGGTCATTTTCGTCCTCCCTAGTCTTATTCTTGTCCAATTAGGGTTTTTATGCAATCTTGTGCATCCAATAGGTGTGTTTGTCTCACATTTAGGTCATTTCCGTCATCCCTAGGCTTATTCTTTTCCAATTAGGGTTTTTAACCAATCTTGTGCATCCAATAAGTTCATTTGTGTCATTGGATGAACATTTAGGTCATTTTCGTCCTCCCTAGTCTTATTCTTGTCCAATTAGGGTTTTTATGCAATCTTGTGCATCCAATAGGTGTGTTTGTGTCATTGGAGGAACATTTAGGTCATTTTCGTCCTCCCTAGTCTTATTCTTGTCCAATTAGGGTTTTTATGCAATCTTGTGCATCCAATATGTGTGTTTGTGTCATTGGATGAACATTTAGGTCAGTTTCGTCCTCCATATGCTTATTCTTGTCCAATTAGGGTTTTTAACCAATCTTGTGCATCCAATAAGTTCATTTGTGTCATTGGATGAACATTTAGGTCATTTCCGTCCTCCCTAGTCTTATTCTTGTCCAATTAGGGTTTTTATGCAATCTTGTGCATCCAATAGGTGTGTTTGTGTCATTGGACGAACATTTAGGTCATTTTCGTCCTCCCTAGGCTTATTCTTGTCCAATTAGGGTTTTTGAACCAATCTTGTGCATCCAATAAGTTCATTTGTGTCATTGGATGAACATTTAGGTCATTTTCGTCCTCCCTAGGCTTATTCTTGTCCAATTAGGGTTTTTAACCAATCTTGTGCATCCAATAAGTTCATTTGTGTCATTGGATGAACATTTAGGTCGTTTTCGTCCTCCCTAGGCTTATTCTTGTCCAATTAGGGTTTTTAACCAATCTTGTGCATCCAATAAGTTCATTTGTGTCATTGGATGAACATTTAGGTCATTTTCGTCCTCCCTAGTCTTATTCTTGTCCAATTAGGGTTTTTATGCAATCTTGGGCATCCAATATGTGTGTTTGTGTCATTGGACGAACATTTAGGTCATTTTCGTCCTCCCTAGGCTTATTCTTGTCCAATTAGGGTTTTTAACCAATCTTGTGCATCCAATAAGTTCATTTGTGTCATTGGATGAACATTTAGGTCCTTTTCGTCCTCCCTAGGCTTATTCTTGCCCAATTAGGGTTTTTAACCAATCTTGTGCATCCAATAAGTTCATTTGTGTCATTGGATGAACATTTAGGTCATTTTCGTCCTCCCTAGGCTTATTCTTGTCCAATTAGGGTTTTTAACCAATCTTGTGCATCCAATAAGTTCATTTGTTTCATTGGATGAACATTTAGGTCATTTTCGACCTCCCAAGGCTTATTCTTGTCCAATTAGGGTTTTTAACCAATCTTGTGCATCCAATAAGTTCATTTGTGTCATTGGATGAACATTTAGGTCATTTTCGTCCTCCCTAGGCTTATTCTTGTCCAATTAGGGTTTTTACGCAATCTTGTGCATCCAATTTGTTCATTTATGTCATTGGATGAACATTTAGGTCATTTTCGTCCTTCCTAGGCTTATTCTTGTCCAATTAGGGTTTTTAACCAATCTTGTGCATCCAATAAGTTCATTTGTGTCATTGGATGAACATTTAGGTCATTTTCGTCCTCCCTAGGCTTATTCTTGTC
Organism: Cicer pinnatifidum; assembly: GCA_037974775.1. Lineage (NCBI taxonomy): Eukaryota > Viridiplantae > Streptophyta > Magnoliopsida > Fabales > Fabaceae > Cicer > Cicer pinnatifidum. The sequence continues at coordinate 61,332 of JBBPBR010000344.1, forward strand.
CAATTAGGGTTTTTAACCAATCTTGTGCATCCAAAAAGTTCATTTGTGTCATGGGATGAACATTTAGGTCATTTTCGTCCTCCCTATGCTTATTCTTGTCCAATTAGGGTTTTTAACCAATCTTGTGCATCCAATAAGTTCATTTGTGTCATTGGATGAACATTTAGGTCATTTTCGTCCTCCCTAGGCTTATTCTTGTCCAATTAAAGTTTTTAACCAATCTTGTGCATCCAATAAGTTCATTTGTGTCATTGGATGAACATTTAGGTCATTTTAGTCCTCCCTAGGCTTATTCTTCTCCAATTAGGGTTTTTAACCAATCTTGTGCATCCAATAGGTGTGTTTGTGTCATTGGATGAACATTTAGGTCATTTTCGTCCTCCCTAGGCTTATTCTTGTCCAATTAGGGTTTTTAACCAATCTTGTGCATCCAATAAGTTCATTTGTGTCATTGGATGATTATTTAGGTCATTTTCGTCCTCCCTAGGCTTATTTTTGTCCAATTAGGGTTTTTAACCAATCTTGTGCTTCCAATAAGTTCATTTGTGTAATTGGATGAACATTTAGGTCATTTTTGTCCTCCCTAGGCTTATTCTTGTCCAATTAGGGTTTTTATGCAATCTTGTGCATCCAATAGGTGTGTTTGTGTCATTGGACGAACATTTAGGTCATTTTCGTCCTCCCTAGGCTTATTCTTGTCCAATTAGGGTTTTTAACCAATCTTGTGCATCCAATAAGTTCATTTGTGTCATTGGATGAACATTTAGGTCATTTTCGTCCTCCCTAGTCTTATTCTTGTCCAATTAGGGTTTTAAGCAATCTTGTGCATCCAATATGTGGGTTTGTGTCATTGGATGAACGTTTAGGTCATTTTCGTCCTCCCTATGCTTGTTCTTGTCCCATTAGGGTTTTTAACCAATCTTGTGCATCCAATAAGTTCATTTGTGTCATTGGATGAACATTTAGGTCATTTTCGTCCTCCCTAGTCTTATTCTTGTCCAATTAGGGTTTTTATGCAATCTTGTGCATCCAATAGGTGTGTTTGTGTCATTGGACGAACATTTAGGTCATTTTCGTCCTCCCTAGGCTTATTCTTGTCCGATTAGGGTTTTTAACCAATCTTGTGCAACCAATAAGTTCATTTGTGTCATTGGAGGAACATTTAGGTCATTTTCGTCCTCCCTAGTCTTATTCTTGTCCAATTAGGGTTTTTATGCAATCTTGTGCATCCAATAGGTGTGTTTGTGTCATTGGACGAACCTTTAGGTCATTTTCGTCTTCCCTAGGCTTATTCTTTTCCAATTAGGGATTTTAACCAATCTTGTGCATCCAATAAGTTCATTTGTGTCATTGGATGAACATTTAGGTCATTTTCGTCCTCCCTAGGCTTATTCTTGTCCAATTAGGGTTTTTAACCAATCTTGTGCATCCAATAAGTTCATTTGTGTCATTGGATGAACATTTAGGTCATTTTCGTCCTCCCTAGGCTTATTCTTGTCCAATTAGGGTTTTTAACCAATCTTGTGCATCCAATAAGTTCAATTGTGTCATTGGATGAACATTTAGGTCATTTTCGTCCGCCCTAGGCTTATTCTTGTCCAATTAGGGTTTTTAACCAATCTTGTGCATCCAATAAGTTCATTTGTGTCATTGGATGAACATTTAGGTCATTTTCGTCCTCCCTAGGCTTATTCTTGTCCAATTAGGGGTTTTAGCCAATCTTGTGCAACCAATTAGTTCATATGTCTCATTGGATGAACATTTAGGTCATTTTCGTCCTCCCTAGGCTTATTCTTGTCCAATTAGGGGTTTTAGACAATCTTGTGCAACCAATAAGTTCATTTGTGTCATTGGAGGAACATTTAGGACACTTTCGTCCTCCCTAGGCTTATTCTTGTCCAATTAGGATTTTTAACCAATCTTGTGCATCCAATAGGTGTTTGTGTCATTGGAGGAACATTTAAGTCATTTTCGTCCTCCCTAGTCTTATTCTTGTCCAATTAGCGTTTTTATGCAATCTTTTGCATCCAATAGGTGTGTTTGTGTCATTGGACGAACATTTAGGTCATTTTCGTCGTCCCTAGGCTTATTCTTGTCCAATTAGGGTTTCTAACCAATCTTGTGCATCCAATAAGTTCATTTGTGTCATTGGATGAACATTTAGGTCATTTTCGTCCTCCCTAGGCTTATTCTTGTCCAATTAGGGTTTTTAACCAATCTTGTGCATCCAATAAGTTCATTTGTGTCATTGGATGAACATTTAGGTCATTTTCGTCCTCCCTAGGCTTATTCTTGTCCAATTAGGGTTTTTAACCAATCTTGTGCATCCAATAAGTTCATTTGTGTCATTGTATGAACATTTAGGTCATTTTTGTCCACCCAAGGCTTATTCTTGTCCAATTAGGGTTTTTAACCAATCTTGTGCATCCAATAAGTTCATTTGTGTCATTGGATGAACATTTAGGTCATTTTCGTCCTCCCTAGGCTTATTCTTGTCCAATTAGGGTTTTTAACCAATCTTGTGCATCCAATAAGTTCATTTGTGTCATTGGATGAACATTTAGGTCATTTTCGTCCTCCCTAGGCTTATTCTTGTCCAATTAGGGTTTTTAACCAATCTAGTGCATCCAATGAAGTTCATTTGTGTCATTGGATGAACATTTAGGTCATTTTCGTCCTCCCTAGGCTTATTCTTGTCCAATTAGGGTTTTTAACCAATCTTGTGCATCCAATAAGTTCATTTGTGTCATTCGATGAACATTTAGGTCATTTTCGTCCTCCCTAGGCTTATTCTTGCCCAATTAGGGTTTTTAACCAATCTTGTGCATCCAATAAGTTCATTTGTGTCATTGGATGAACATTTAGGTCATTTTCGTCCTCCCTATGCTTATTCTTGTCCAATTAGGGTTTTTAACCAATCTTGTGCATCCAATAAGTTCATTTGTGTCATTGGTTGAACATTTAGGTCATTTACGTCCTCCCTAGGCTTATTCTTGTCCAGTTAGGGTTTTTCACCAACCTTGTGCATCCAATAAGTTCATTCGTGTCATTGGAGGAACATTTAGGTCATTTTCGTCCTCCCTAGTCTTATTCTTGTCCAATTAGAGTTTTTAACCAATCTTGTGCATCCAATAAGTTCATTTGTGTCATTGGATGAACATTTAAGTCATTTTCGTCCTCCCTAGTCTTATTCTTGTCCAATTAGGGTTTTAAGCAATCTTGTGCATCCAATATGTGTGTTTGTGTCATTGGTTGAACATTTAGGTCATTTTCGTCCTCCCTATGCTTATTCTTGTCCAATTAGGGTTTTTAACCAATCTTGTGCATACAATATGTTCATTTGTGTCATTGGATGAACATTTAGGTCATTTTCGTCCTCCCTAGTCTTATTCTTGTCCAATTAGGGTTTTAAGCAATCTTGTGCATCCAATATGTGTGTTTGTGTCATTGGATGAACATTTAGGTCATTTTCGTCCTCCCTATGCTTATTCTTGTCCAATTAGGGTTTTTAACCAATCTTGTGCATCCAATAAGTTCATTTGTGTCATTGGATGAACATTTAGGTCATTTTCGTCCTCCCTAGGCTTATTCTTGTCCAATTAGGGTTTTTAAACAATCTTGTGCTTCCAATAAGTTCATTTGTGTCATTGGACGAACATTTAGGTCATTTTCGTCCTCCCTAGGCTTATTCTTGTCCAATTAGGGTTTTTAACCAATCTTGTGCATCCAATAAGTTCATTTGTGTCATTGGATGAACATTTAGGTCATTTTCGTCCTCCCTAGTCTTATTCTTGTCCAATTAGGGTTTTTATGCATTCTTGTGCATCCAATAGGTGTTTTTGTGTCATTGGAGGAACATTTAGGTCATTTTCGTCCTCCCTAGTCTTATTCTTGTCCAATTAGGGTTTTTATGCAATCTTGTGCATCCAATAGGTGTGTTTGTGTCATTGGAGGAACATTAAGGTCATTTTCGTCCTCCCTAGGCTTATTCTTGTCCAATTCGGGTTTTAATGCAATCTTGTGCATCCAATAGGTGTGTTTGTGTAATTGGAGGAACATTTAGGTCATTTTCGTCCTCCCTAGACTTATTCTTTTCCAATTAGGGTTTTTAATCAATCTTGTGCATCCAATAAGTTCATTTGTGTCATTGGATGAACATTTAGGTCATTTTCGTCCTCCCTAGTCTTATTCTTGTCCAATTAGGGTTTTTATGCAATCTTGTGCATCCAATAGGTGTGTTTGTGTCATTGGAGGAACATTTAGGTCATTTTCATCCTCCCTAGTCTTATTCTTGTCCAATTAGGGTTTTTATGCAATCTTGTGCATCCAATAGGTGTGTTTGTGTCATTGGACGAACATTTAGGTCATTTTCGTCCTCCTTAGGCTTATTCTTGTCCAATTACGGTTTTTAACCAATCTTGTGCATCCAATAAGTTCATTTGTGTCATTGGATGAACATTTAGGTCATTTTCGTCCTCCCTAGTCTTATTCTTGTCCAATTAGGGTTTTAAGCAATCTTGTGCATCCAATATGTGTGTTTGTGTCATTGGACGAACATTTAGGTCATTTTCGTCCTCCCTATGCTTATTCTTGTCTAATTAGGGTTTTTAACAAATCTTGTGCATCCAATAAGTTCATTTGTGTCTTTCGATGATAATTTAGTTCATTTTCGTCCTCCCTAGTCTTATTCTTGTCCAATTAGGGTTTTTATGCAATCTTGTGCATCCAATAGGTGTGTTTGTGTCATTGGACGAACATTTAGGTCATTTTCGTCCTCCCTAGGCTTATTCTTGTCCAATTAGAGTTTTTAACCAATCTTTTGCATCCAATAAGTTCATTTGTGTCATTGGATGAACATTTAGGTCATTTTCGTCCTCCCTAGTCTTATTCTTGTCCAATTAGGGTTTTTATGCAATCTTGTGCATCCAATAGGTGTGTTTGTGTCATTGGAGGAACATTTAGGTCATTTTCGTCCTCCCTAGTCTTATTCTTGTCCAATTAGGGTTTTTATGCAATCTTGTGCATCCAATAGGTGTGTTTGTGTCATTCGAAGAACATTTAGGTCATTTTTGTCCTCCCTAGGCTTATTCTTGTCCGATTAGGGTTTTTAACCAATCTTGTGCATTCAATAAGTTCATTTGTGTCATTGGATGAACATTTAGGTCATTTTCGTCCTCCCTAGTCTTATTCTTGTCCAATTAGGGTTTTAAGCAATCTTTTGCATCCAATATGTGGGTTTGTGTCATTGGATGAACGTTTAGGTCATTTTTGTCCTCCCTATGCTTATTCTTGTCCAATTAGGGTTTTTAACCAATCTTGTGCATCCAATAAGTTCATTTGTGTCCTTGGTTGAACATTTAGGTCATTTTCGTCCCCCTAGTCTTATTCTTGTCCAATTAGGGTTTTTATGCAATCTTGTGCATCCAATAGGTGTGTTTGTGTCATTGGACGAACATTTAGGTCATTTTCGTCCTCCCTAGGCTTATTCTTGTCCAATTAGGGTTTTTAACCAATCTTGTGCATCCAATAAGTTCATTTGTGTCATTGGATGAACATTTAGGTCATTTTCGTCCTCCCTAGTCTTATTCTTGTCCAATTAGGGTTTTTATGCAATCTTGTGCATCCAATAGGTGTGTTTGTGTCATTGGAGGAACATTTAGGTCTTTTTCGTCCTCCATAGTCTTATTCTTGTCCAATTAGGGTTTTAACCAATCTTGTGCATCCAATATGTGGGTTTGTGTCATTGGATGAACATTTAGGTCATTTTCGTCCTCCCTATGCTTATTCTTGTCCAATTAGGGTTTTTAACCAATCTTGTGCATCCAATAAGTTCATTTGTGTCATTGGATGAACATTTAGGTCATTTTCGTCCTCCCTAGGCTTATTCTTGTCCAATTAGGGTTTTTAACCAATCTTGTGCATCCAATAAGTTCATTTGTGTCATTGGATGAACATTTAGGTCATTTTCGTCCTCCCTAGTATTATTCTTGTCCAATTAGGGTTTTTAACCAATCTTGTGCATCCAATAAGTTCATTTGTGTCATTGGATGAACATTTAGGTCATTTTCGTCCTCCCTAGGCTTATTCTTGTCCAATTAGGGTTTTTAACCAATCTAGTGCATCCAATAAGTTCATTTGTGTCATTGGATGAACATTTAGGTCATTTTCGTCCTCCCTAGGCTTATTCTTGTCCAATTATGGTTTTTAATCAATCTTGTGCTTCCAATAAGTTCATTTGTGTCATTGGATGAACATTTAGGTCATTTTCGTCCTCCCTAGGCTTATTCTTGTCCAATTAGGGTTTTTAACCAATCTTGTGCATCCAATAAGTTCATTTGTGTCATTGGATGAACATTTAGGTCATTTTCGTCCTCCCTAGGCTTATTCTTGTCCAATTAGGGTTTTTATGCAATCTTGTGCATCCAATAGTTGTGTTTGTGTCATTGGACGAACATTTTGGTCATTTTCGTCCTCCCTAGGCTTATTCTTGTCCAATTAGGGTTTTTAACCAATCTTGTGCATCCAATAAGTTCATTTGTGTCATTGGACGAACATTTAGGTCATTTTCGTCCTCCCTAGGCTTATTCTTGCCCAATTAGGGTTTTTATGCAATCTTGTGCATCCAATAAGTTCATTTGTGTCATTGGATGAACATTTAGGTCATTTTCGTCCTCCCTAGGCTTATTCTTGTCCAATTAGGGTTTTTAACCAATCTTGTGCATCCAATAAGTTCATTTGTGTCATTGGACGAACATTTAGGTCAATTTCGTCCTCCCTAGGCTTTTTCTTGTCCAATTAGGGTTTTTAACCAATCTTGTGCATCCAATAAGTTCATTTGTGTCATTGGACGAACATTTAGGTCAATTTCGTCCTCCCTAGGCTTATTCTTGTCCAATTAGGGTTTTTAACCAATCTTGTGCATCCAATAAGTTCATTTGTGTCATTGGACGAACATTTAGGTCAATTTCGTCCTCCCTAGGCTTATTCTTGTCCAATTAGGGTTTTCAACCAATCTTGTGCATCCAATAAGTTCATTTGTGTCATCTGATGAACATTTAGGTCATTTTCGTCCTCCCTAGGCTTATTCTTGTCCAATTAGGGTTTTTAACCAATCTTGTGCATCCAATAAGTTCATTTGTGTCATTGGATGAACATTTAGGTCATTTTCGTCCTCCCTAGTCTTATTCTTGTCCAATTAGGGTTTTTATGCAATCTTGTGCATCCAATAGGTGTGTTTGTGTCATTGGAGGAACATTTAGGTCATTTTCGTGATCCCTAGGCTTATTCTTGTCCAATTAAGGTTTTCAACCAATCTTGTGCATCCAATAAGTTCATTTGTGTCATTGGATGAACATTTAGGTCATTTTCGTCCTCCCTAGGCTTATTCTTGTCCAATTAGGGTTTTTAACCAATCTTGTGCATCCAATAAGTTCATTTGTGTCATTGGATGAACATTTAGGTCATTTTCGTCCTCCCTAGTCTTATTCTTGTCCAATTAGGGTTTTAAGCAATCTTGTGCATCCAATATGTGTGTTTGTGTCATTGGACGAACATTTAGGTCATTTTTGTCCTCCCTAGGCTTATTCTTGTCCAATTAGGGTTTTTAACCAATCTTGTGCATCCAATAAGTTCATTTGTGTCATTGGATGAACATTTAGGTCATTTTCGTCCTCCCTAGTCTTATTCTTGTCCGATTAGGATTTTTATGCAATCTTGTGCATCCAATAGGTGTGTTTGTGTCATTGGACGAACATTTAGGTCATTTTCGTCCTTCCTAGGCTTATTCTTGTCCAATTAGGGTTTTTAACCAATCTTGTGCATCCAATAAGTTCATTTGTGTCATTGGATGAACATTTAGGTCATTTTCGTCCTCCCTAGCCTTATTCTTGTCTAATTAGGGTTTTTAACCAATCTTGTGCATCCAATAAGTTCATTTGTGTCATTGGATGAACATTTAGGTCATTTTCGTCCTCCCTAGGCTTATTCTTGTCCAATTAGGGTTTTTAACCAATCTTGTGCATCCAATAAGTTCATTTGTGTTATTGGATGAACATTTAGGTCATTTTCGTCCTCCCTAGGCTTATTCTTGTCCAATTAGGGTTTTTAACCAATCTTTTGCATCCAATAAGTTCATTTGTGTCATTCGATGAACATTTAGGTCATTTTCGTCCTCCATAGGCTTATTCTTGCCCAATTAGGGTTTTTAACCAATCTTGTGCATCCAATAAGTTCATTTGTGTCATTGGATGAACATTTAGGTCATTTTCGTCCTCCCTAGGCTTATTCTTGTCCAATTAGGGTTTTTAACCAATCTTGTGCATCCAATAAGTTCATTTGTGTCATTGGATGAACATTTAGGTCATTTTCGTCCTCCCTAGTCTTATTCTTGTCCAATTAGGGTTTTAAGCAATCTTGTGCATCCAATATGTGTATTTGTGTCATTGGATGAACATTTAGGTCATTTTCGTCCTCCCTATGCTTATTCTTGTCCAATTAGGGTTTTTAACCAATTTTGTGCATCCAATAAGTTCATTTGTGTCATTGGATGAACATTTAGGTCATTTTCGTCCTCCCTAGTCTTATTCTTGTCCAATTAGGGTTTTTATGCAATCTTGTGCATCCAATAGGTGTGTGTCATTGGAGGAACATTTAGGTCATTTTCGTCCTCCCCTAGTCTTATTTTTGTCCAATTAGGGATTTTATGCAATCTTGTGCATCCAATAGGTGTGTTTGTGTCATTGGAGGAACATTTAGGTCATTTTCGTCCTCCCTAGTCTTATTCTTGTCCAATTAGGGTTTTTAACCAATCTTGTGCATCAAATAAGTTCATTTGTGTCATTGGATGAACATTTAGGTCATTTGCGTCCTCCCTAGTCTTATACTTGTCCAATTAGGGTTTTTTTATGCAATCTTGTGCATCCAATAGGTGTGTTTGTGTCAATGGAGGAACATTAGGTCATTTTCGTCCTCCCTAATCTTATTCTTGTCCAATTAGGGTTTTTATGCAATCTTGTGCATCCAATAGGTGTGTTTGTGTCATTGGATGAACATTTAGCTCATTTTCGTCCTCCCGAGTCTTATTCTTGTCCAATTCGGGTTTTTATGCAATCTTGGGCATCCAATAGGTGTGTTTGTGTCATTGGACGAACATTTAGGTCATTTTCGTCCTCCCTAGTCTTATTCTTGTCCAATTAGGGTTTTTAACCAATCTTGTGCATCCAATAAGTTCATTTGTGTCATTGGATGAACATTTAGGTCATTTTCGTCCTCCCTATCTTATTCTTGTCCAATTAGGGTTTTAAGCAATCTTGTGCATCCAATATGTGTGTTTGTGTCATTGGATGAACAATTAGGTCATTTTCGTCCTCCCTATGCTTATTCTTGTCCAATTAGGGTTTTTAACCAATCTTGTGCATCCAATAAGTTCATTTGTGTCATTCGATGAACATTTAGGTCATTTTCGTCCTCCCTAGTCTTATTCTTGTCCAATAAGGGTTTTTATGCAATCTTGTGCATCCAATAGGTGTGTTTGTGTCATTGGAGGAGCATTTAGGTCATTTTCGTCCTCCCTAGTCTTATTCTTGTCCAATTAGGGATTTTATGCAATCTTGTGCATCCAATAGGTGTGTTTGTGTCATTGGACGAACATTTAGGTCATTTTCGTCCTTCCTAGGCTTATTCTTGTCCAATTAGGGTTTTTAACCAATCTTGTGCATCCAATAAGTTCATTTGTGTCATTGGATGAACATTTAGGTCATTTTCGTCCTCCCTAGGCTTATTCTTGTCCAATTAGGGTTTTTAACCAATCTTGTGCATCCAATAAGTTCATTTGTGTCATTGGATGAACATTTAGGTCATTTTCGTCCTCCCTAGGCTTATTCTTGTCCAATTGGGGGTTTTTATGCAATCTTGTGCATCCAATAGGTGTGTTTGTGTCATTGGACGAACATTTAGGTCATTTTCGTCCTCCATAGGCTTATTCTTGTCCAATTAGGGTTTTTATGCAATCCTGTGCATCCAATAGGTGTGTTTGTGTCATTGGACGAACATTTAGGTCATTTTCGTCCTCCCTAGGCTTATTCTTGTCCAATTAGGGTTTTTAACAAATCTTGTGCATCCAATAAGTTCATTTGTGTCATTGGATGAACATTTAGGTCATTTTCGTCCTCCCTAGGCTTATTCTTGTCCAATTAGGGTTTTTAACCAATCTTGTGCATCCAATAAGTTCATTTGTGTCATTGGATGAACATTTAGGTCATTTTCGCCCTACCTATGCTTATTCTTGTCCAATTAGGGTTTTTAACCAATCCTGTGCTTCCAATAAGTTCATTTGTGTCATTGGATGAACATTTAGGTCATTTTCGTCCTCCCTAGTCTTATTCTTGTCCAATTAGGGTTTTTATGCAATTTTGTGCATCCAATAGGTGTGTTTGTGTCATTGGTGGAACATTTAGGACAGTTTCGTCCTCCCTAGTCTTATTCTTGTCCATTTAGGGTTTTTATGCAATATTGTGCATCCAATAGGTGTGTTTGTCTCATTAAACGAACATTTAGATCATTTTCGAACTCCCTAGGCTTATTCTTGTCCAATTAGGGTTTTTAACCAACCTTGTGCATCCAATAAGTTCATTTGTGTCATTGGATGAACATTTAGGTCATTTTCGTCCTCCCTAGGCTTATTCTTGTCCAATTAGGGTTTTTAACCAATCTTGTGCATCCAATAAGTTCATTTGTGTCATTGGATGAACATTTAGGTCATTTTCGCCCTACCTATGCTTATTCTTGTCCAATTAGGGTTTTTAACCAATCCTGTGCTTCCAATAAGTTCATTTGTGTCATTGGATGAACATTTAGGTCATTTTCGTCCTCCCTAGTCTTATTCTTGTCCAATTAGGGTTTTTATGCAATTTTGTGCATCCAATAGGTGTGTTTGTGTCATTGGTGGAACATTTAGGACATTTTCGTCCTCCCTAGTCTTATTCTTGTCCAATTAGGGTTTTTATGCAATATTGTGCATCCAATAGGTGTGTTTGTCTCATTAAACGAACATTTAGATCATTTTCGAACTCCCTAGGCTTATTCTTGTCCAATTAGGGTTTTTAACCAACCTTGTGCATCCAATAAGTTCATTTGTGTCATTGGATGAACATTTAGGTCATTTTCGTCCTCCCTAGGCTTATTCTTGTCCAATTAGGGTTTTTAACCAATCTTGTGCATCCAATAAGTTCATTTGTGTCATTGGATGAACATTTAGGTCATTTTCGCCCTACCTATGCTTATTCTTGTCCAATTAGGGTTTTTAACCAATCCTGTGCTTCCAATAAGTTCATTTGTGTCATTGGATGAACATTTAGGTCATTTTCGTCCTCCCTAGGCTTATTCTTGTCCAATTAGGGTTTTTATGCAATTTTGTGCATCCAATAGGTGTGTTTGTGTCATTGGTGGAACATTTAGGTCATTTTCGTCCTCCCTAGTCTTATTCTTGTCCAATTAGGGTTTTTATGCAATCTTGTGCATCCAATAGGTGTGTTTGTCTCATTAAACGAACATTTAGATCATTTTCGAACTCCCTAGGCTTATTCTTGTCCAATTAGGGTTTTTAACCAACCTTGTGCATCCAATAAGTTCATTTGTGTCATTGGATGAACATTTAGGTCATTTTCGTCCACCCTAGGCTTATTCTTGTCCAATTAGGGTTTTTAACCAATCTTGTGCATCCAATAAGTTCATTTGTGTCATTGGATGAACATTTAGGTCATTTTCGTCCTCCCTAGTCTTATTCTTGTCCAATTAGGGTTTTTATGCAATCTCGTGCATCCAATAGGTGTGTTTGTGTCATTGGATGAACATTTAGGTCATTTTCGTCGTCCCTAGGATTATTCTTCTCGAATAGGGTTTTTAACCAATCTTGTGCATCCAATAAGTTCATTTGTGTCATTGGATGAACATTTAGGTCATTTTCGTCCTCCCTAGGCTTATTCTTGTCCAATTAGGGTTTTTAACCAATCTTGTGCATCCAATAAGTTCATTTGTGTCATTGGATGAACATTTAGGTCATTTTCTTCCTCCCTAGGCTTATTCTTGTCCAATTAGGGTTTTTAACCAATCTTGTGCATCCAATAGGTGTGTTTGTGTCATTGGACGAACATTTAGGTCATTTTCGTCCTCCCTAGGCTAATTCTTGTCCAATTAGGGTTTTTAACCAATCTTGTGCATCCAATAAGTTCATTTGTGTCATTGGATGAACATTTAGGTCATTTTCGTCCTCCCTAGGCTTATTCTTGTCCAATTAGGGTTTTTAACCAATCTTGTGCATCCAATAAGTTCATTTGTGTCATTGGATGAACATTTAGGTCATTTTCGTCCTCCCTAGGCTTATTCTTGTCCAATTAGGGTTTTTAACCAATCTTGTGCATCCAATAAGTTCATTTGTGTCATTGGATGAACATTTAGGTCATTTTCATCCTCCCTAGGCTTATTCTTGTCCAATTAGGGTTTTTATGCAATCTTGTGTATCCAATAGGTGTGTTTGTGTCGTTGGACGAACATTTAGGTCATTTTCATCCTCCCTAGGCTTATTCTTGTCCAATTAGGGTTTTTATGCAATCTAGTGCATCCAATAGGTGTGTTTGTGTCATTGGACGAACATTTAGGTCATTTTCGTCCTCCCTAGCCTTATTCTTGTCCAATTAGGGTTTTTAACCAATCTTGTGCATCCAATAAGTTCATTTGTGTCATTGGATGAACATTTAGGTCATTTTCATCCTCCCTAGGCTTATTCTTGTCCAATTAGGGTTTTTATGCAATCTTGTGTATCCAATAGGTGTGTTTGTGTCGTTGGACGAACATTTAGGTCATTTTCGTCCTCCCTAGGCTTATTCTTGTCTAATTAGGGTTTTTAACCAATCTTGTGCATCCAATAAGTTCATTTGTGTCATTGGATGAACATTTAGGTCATTTTCGTCCTCCCTAGGCTTATTCTTGTCCAATTAGGGTTTTTAAACTATCTTGTGCATCCAATAAGTTCATTTGTGTCATTGGATGAACATTTAGGTCATTTTCGTCCTCCCTAGGCTTATTCTTGTCCAATTAGGGTTTTTAACCAATCTTGTGCATCCAATAAGTTCATTTGTGTCATTGGATGAACATTTAGGTCATTTTCGTCCTCCCTAGGCTTATTCTTGTCCAATTAGGGTTTTTATGCCATCTTGTGCATCCAATAGGTGTGTTTGTGTCATTGGACGAACATTTAGGTCATTTTCGTCCTCCCTAGGCTTATTCTTGTCCAATTAGGGTTTTTAATTAATCTTGTGCATCCAATAAGTTCATTTGTGTCATTGATGGAACATTTAGGTCATTTACGTCCTCCCTAGGCTTATTCTTGTCCAATTAGGGTTTTCAACCAATCTTGTGCATCCAATAAGTTCATTTGTGTCATTGGATGAACATTTAGGTCATTTTCGTCATCCCTAGTCTTATTCTTGTCCAATTAGGGTTTTAAGCAATCTTGTGCATCCAATATGTGTGTTTGTGTCATTGGATGAACATTTAGGTCATTTTCGTCCTCCCTATGCTTATTCTTGTCCAATTAGGGTTTTTAACCAATCTTGTGCATCCAATAAGTTCATTTGTGTCATTGGATGAACATTTAGGTCATTTACGTTCTCCCTAGGCCTATTCTTGTCCAATTAGGGTTTCAAGCAATCCTGTGCATCCAATAGGTGTGTTTGTGTCATTGGACGAACATTTAGGTCATTTTCGACCACCCTATGCTTATTCTTGTCCAATTAGGGTTTTTAGCCAATCTTGTGCATACAATAAGTTCATTTGTGTCATTGGATGAACATTTAGGTCATTTTCGTCCTCCCTAGTCTTATTCTTGTCCAATTAGGGTTTTTATGCAATCTTGTGCATCCAATAGGTGTGTTTGTGTCATTGGAGGAACATTTAGGTCATTTTCGTCCTCCCTAGTCTTATTCTTGTCCAATTAGAGTTTTTATGCAATCTTGTGCATCCAATAGGTGTGTTTGTGTCATTGGAGGAACATTTAGGTCATTTTCGTCCTTCCTAGTCTTATTCTTGTTGAATTAGGGTTTTTATACAATCTTGTGCATCCAATAGGTGTGTTTGTCTCATTGGAGGAACATTTAGGTCATCTTCGTCCTCCCTAGGCTTATTCTTGTCCAATTAGGGTTTTTAACCAATCTTGTGCATCCAATAAGTTCATTTGTGTCATTGGATGAACATTTAGGTCATTTTCGTCCTCCCTAGTCTTATTCTTGTCCGATTAGGATTTTTATGCAATCTTGTGCATCCAATAGGTGTGTTTGTGTCATTGGACGAACATTTAGGTCATTTTCGTCCTTCCTAGGCTTATTCTTGTCCAATTAGGGTTTTTAACCAATCTTGTGCATCCAATAAGTTCATTTGTGTCATTGGATGAACATTTAGGTCATTTTCGTCCTCCCTAGCCTTATTCTTGTCTAATTAGGGTTTTTAACCAATCTTGTGCATCCAATAAGTTCATTTGTGTCATTGGATGAACATTTAGGTCATTTTCGTCCTCCCTAGGCTTATTCTTGTCCAATTAGGGTTTTTAACCAATCTTGTGCATCCAATAAGTTCATTTGTGTTATTGGATGAACATTTAGGTCATTTTCGTCCTCCCTAGGCTTATTCTTGTCCAATTAGGGTTTTTAACCAATCTTTTGCATCCAATAAGTTCATTTGTGTCATTCGATGAACATTTAGGTCATTTTCGTCCTCCATAGGCTTATTCTTGCCCAATTAGGGTTTTTAACCAATCTTGTGCATCCAATAAGTTCATTTGTGTCATTGGATGAACATTTAGGTCATTTTCGTCCTCCCTAGGCTTATTCTTGTCCAATTAGGGTTTTTAACCAATCTTGTGCATCCAATAAGTTCATTTGTGTCATTGGATGAACATTTAGGTCATTTTCGTCCTCCCTAGTCTTATTCTTGTCCAATTAGGGTTTTAAGCAATCTTGTGCATCCAATATGTGTGTTTGTGTCATTGGATGAACAATTAGGTCATTTTCGTCCTCCCTATGCTTATTCTTGTCCAATTAGGGTTTTTAACCAATCTTGTGCATCCAATAAGTTCATTTGTGTCATTCGATGAACATTTAGGTCATTTTCGTCCACCCTAGTCTTATTCTTGTCCAATAAGGGTTTTTATGCAATCTTGTGCATCCAATAGGTGTGTGTCATTGGAGGAACATTTAGGTCATTTTCGTCCTCCCCTAGTCTTATTCTTGTCCAATTAGGGTTTTTAACCAATCTTGTGCATCAAATAAGTTCATTTGTGTCATTGGATGAACATTTAGGTCATTTGCGTCCTCCCTAGTCTTATACTTCTCCAATTAGGGTTTTTTTTATGCAATCTTGTGCATCCAATAGGTGTGTTTGTGTCATTGGAGGAACATTAGGTCATTTTCGTCCTCCCTAGTCTTATTCTTGTCCAATTAGGGTTTTTATGCAATCTTGTGCATCCAATAGGTGTGTTTGTGTCATTGGATGAACATTTAGCTCATTTTCGTCCTCCCGAGTCTTATTCTTGTCCAATTAGGGTTTTCAGCATTCTTGTGCATCCAATAGGTGTGTTTGTGTCATTGGAGGAACATTTAGGTCATTTTCGTCCTCCCTAGTCTTATTCTTGTCCAATTAGGGTTTTTATGCAATCTTGGGCATCCAATAGGTGTGTTTGTGTCATTGGACGAACATTTAGGTCATTTTCGTCCTCCCTAGTCTTATTCTTGTCCAATTAGGGTTTTTAACCAATCTTGTGCATCCAATAAGTTCATTTGTGTCATTGGATGAACATTTAGGTCATTTACGTCCTCCCTAGGCTTATTCTTGTCCAATTAGGGTTTTAAGCAATCCTGTGCATCCAATAGGTGTGTTTATGTCATTGGACGAACATTTAGGTCATTTTCGACCTCCCTATGCTTATTCTTGTCCAATTAGGGTTTTTAACCAATCTTGTGCATACAATAAGTTCATTTGTGTCATTGGATGAACATTTAGGTCATTTTCGTCCTCCCTAGTCTTATTCTTGTCCAATTAGGGTTTTTATGCAATCTTGTGCATCCAATAGGTGTGTTTGTGTCATTGGAGGAACATTTAGGTCATTTTCGTGATCCCTAGGCTTATTCTTGTCCAATTAGGGTTTTTAACCAATCTTGTGCATCCAATAAGTTCATTTGTGTCATTGGATGAACATTTAGGTCATTTTCGTCCTCCCTAGTCTTATTCTTGTCCAATTAGGGTTTTAAGCAATCTTGTGCATCCAATATGTGTGTTTGTGTCATTGGATGAACATTTAGGTCATTTTCGTTCTCCCTATGCTTATTTTTGTCCAATTAGGGTTTTTAACCAATCTTATGCATACAATAAGTTCATTTGTGTCATTGGATGAACATTTAGGTCATTTTCGTCCTCCCTAGTCTTATTCTTGTCCAATTAGGGTTTTTATGCAATCTTGTGCATCCAATAGGTGTGTTTGTGTCATTGGAGGAACATTTAGGTCATTTTCGTGATCCCTAGGCTTATTCTTGTCCAATTAGGGTTTTCAACCAATCTTGTGCATCCAATAAGTTCATTTGTGTCATTGGATGAACATTTAGGTCATTTTCGTCCTCCCTAGTCTTATTCTTGTCCAATTAGGGTTTTAAGCAATCTTGTGCATCCAATATGTGTGTTTGTGTCATTGGATGAACATTTAGGTCATTTTCGTTCTCCCTATGCTTATTCTTGTCCAATTAGGTTTTTTAACCAATCTTGTGCATACAATAAGTTCATTTGTGTCATTGGTTGAACATTTAGGTCATTTTCGTCCTCCCTAGTCTTATTCTTGTCCAATTAGGGTTTTTATGCAATCTTGTGCATCCAATAGGTGTGTTTGTGTCATTGGATGAACATTTAGGTCATTTTCGTCCTCCCTAGTCTTATTATTGTCCAATTAGGGTTTTTATGCAATCTTGTGCATCCAATAGGTGTGTTTGTGTCATTGGACGAACATTTAGGTCATTTTCGTCCTCCCTAGGCTTATTCTTGTCCAATTAGGGTTTTTAACCAATCTTGTGCATCCAATAAGTTCATTTGTGTCATTGGATGAACATTTAGGTCATTTTCGTCCTCCCTAGTCTTATTCTTGTCCAATTAGGGTTTTAAGCAATCTTGTGCATCCAATATGTGGGTTTGTGTCATTGGATGAACGTTTAGGTCATTTTCGTCCTCTCTATGCTTATTCTTGTCCAATTAGGGTTTTTAACCAATCTTGTGCATCCAATAAGTTCATTTGTGTCATTGGACGAACATTTAGGTCATTTTCGTCCTTCCTAGTCTTATTCTTGTCCAATTAGGGTTTTTATGCAATCTTGTGCATCCAATAGGTGTGTTTGTGTCATTGGACGAACATTTAGGTCATTTTCGTCCTCCCTAGGCTTATTCTTGTCCAATTAGGGTTTTTAACCAATCTTGTGCATCCAATAAGTTCATTTGTGTCATTGGATGAACATTTAGGTCATTTTCGTCCTCCCTAGTCTTATTCTTGTCCAATTAGGGTTTTAAGCAATCTTGTGCATCCAATATGTGTGTTTGTGTCATTGGATGAATATTTAGGTCATTTTCGTCCTCCTTATGCTTATTCTTGACCAATTAGGGTTTTTAACCAATTTTGTGCATCCAATAAGTTCATTTGTGTCATTGGATGAACATTTAGGTCATTTTCGTCCTCCCTAGTCTTATTCTTGTCCAATTAGGGTTTTTATGCAATCTTGTGCATCCAATAGGTGTGTTTGTGTCATTGGAGGAACATTTACGTCATTTTCGTCCTCCCTAGTCTTATTCTGGTCCAATTAGGGATTTTATGCAATCTTGTGCATCCAATAGGTGTGTTTGTGTCATTGGACGAACATTTAGGTCATTTTCATCCTCCCTAGGCTTATTCTTGTCCAATTAGGGTTTTTAACCAATCTTGTGCATCCAATAAGTTCATTTGTGTTATTGGATGAACATTTAGGTCATTTTCGTCCTCCCTAGGCTTATTCTTGTCCAATTAGGGTTTTTAACCAATCTTTTGCATCCAATAAGTTCATTTGTGTCATTCGATGAACATTTAGGTCATTTTCGTCCTCCATAGGCTTATTCTTGCCCAATTAGGGTTTTTAACCAATCTTGTGCATCCAATAAGTTCATTTGTGTCATTGGATGAACATTTAGGTCATTTTCGTCCTCCCTAGGCTTATTCTTGTCCAATTAGGGTTTTTAACCAATCTTGTGCATCCAATAAGTTCATTTGTGTCATTGGATGAACATTTAGGTCATTTTCGTCCTCCCTAGTCTTATTCTTGTCCAATTAGGGTTTTAAGCAATCTTGTGCATCCAATATGTGTGTTTGTGTCATTGGATGAACATTTAGGTCATTTTCGTCCTCGCTATGCTTATTCTTGTCCAATTAGGGTTTTTAACCAATCTTGTGCATCCAATAAGTTCATTTGTGTCATTGGACGAACATTTAGGTCATTTTCGTCATCCCTAGGCTTATTCTTGTCCAATTAGGGTTTTTAACCAATCTTGTGCATTCAATATGTGTGTTTGTGTCATTGGATGAACATTTAGGTCATTTTCGTCCTCCCTATGCTTATTCTTGTCCAATTAGGGTTTTTAACCAATCTTGTGCATCCAATAAGTTCATTTGTGTCATTGGATGAACATTTAGGTCATTTTCGTCCTCCCTAGGCTTGTTCTTGTCCAATTACGGTTTTTATGCAATCTTGTGCATCCAATAGGTGTGTTTGTGTCATTGGACGAACATTTAGGTCATTTTCATCCTCCCTCGGCTTATTCTTGTCCAATTAGGGTTTTTAACCAACCTTGTGTATCCAATAAGTTCATTTGTGTCATTGGTGGAACATTTAGGTCATTTATGTCCTCCCTAGTCTTATTCTTGTCCAATTAGGGTTTTTATGCAATCTTGTGCATCCAATAGGTGTGTTTGTGTCATTGGAGGAACATTTAGGTCATTTTCGTCCTCCCTAGTCTTATTCTTGTCGAATTAGGGTTTTTATGCAATCTTGTGCATCCAATAGGTGTGTTTGTGTCATTGGAGGAACAGTTAGGTCATTTTCGTCATCCCTAGTCTTATTCTTGTCCAATTAGGGTTTTTATGCAATCTTGTGCATCCAATTGGTGTGTTTGTGTCATTGGACGAACATTTAGGTCATTTTTGTCCTCCCTAGGCTTATTCTTGTCCAATTAGGGTTTTTATGCAATCTTGTGCATCCAATAGGTGTGTTTGTGTCATTGGACGAACATTTAGGTCATTTTCGTCCTCCCTAGGCTTATTCTTGTCCAATTAGGGTTTTTAACCAATCTTGTGCATCCAATAAGTTCATTTGTGTCATTGGATGAACATTTAGGTCATTTTCGTCCTCCCTAGTCTTATTCTTGTCCAATTAGGGTTTTAAGCAATCTTGTGCATCCAATATGTGGGTTTGTGTCATTGGATGAACGTTTAGGTCATTTTCGTCCTCCCTATGCTTATTCTTGTCCAATTAGGGTTTTTAACCAATCTTTTGGATCCAATAAGTTCATTTGTGTTATTGGATGAACATTAAGGTCATTTTCGTCCTCCCTAGTCTTATTCTTGTCGAATTAGGGTTTTTATGCAATCTTGTGCATCCAATAGGTGTGTTTGTGTCATTGGAGGAACATTTAGGTCATTTTCTTCCTCCCTAGTCTTATTCTTGTCTAATTAGGGTTTTTATGCAATCTTGTGCATCCAATAGGTGTGTTTGTGTCATTGGACGAACATTTAGGTCATTTTCGTCCTCCCTAGGCTTATTCTTGTCCAATTAGGGTTTTTAACCAATCTTGTGCATCCAATAAGTTCATTTGTGTCATTGGATGAACATTTAGGTCATTTTTTTCCTCCCTAGGCTTATTCTGGTCTAATTAGGGTTTTTAACCAATCTTGTGCATCCAATAAGTTCATTTGTGTCATTGGATGAACATTTAGGTCATTTTCGTCCTCCCTAGTCTTATTCTTGTCCAATTAGGGTTTTTATGCAATCTTGTGCATCCAACAGGTGTGTTTGTGTCATTGGAGGAACATTTAGGTCATTTTCGTCCTCCCTAGTCTTATTCTTGTCCAATTAGGGTTTTTATGCAATCTTGGGCATCCAATAGGTGTGTTTGTGTCATTGGACGAACATTTAGGTCATTTTCGTCCTCCCTAGTCTTATTCTTGTCCAATTAGGGTTTTTAACCAATCTTGTGCATCCAATTAGTTCATTTGTGTCATTGGATGAACATTTAGGTCCTTTTCGTCCTCCCTAGGCTTATTCTTGCCCAATTAGGGGTTTTAACCAATCTTGTGCATCCAATAAGTTCATTTGTGTCATTGGATGAACATTTAGGTTATTTTCGTCCTCCCTAGGCTTATTCTTGTCCAATTAGGGTTTTTAACCAATCTTGTTCATCCAATAAGTTCATTTGTTTCATTGGATGAACATTTAGGTCATTTTCGTCCTCCCTAGTCTTATTCTTGTCCAATTAGGGTTTTAAGCAATCTTGTGCATCCAATATGTGTGTTTGTGTCATTGGATGAATATTTAGGTCATTTTCGTCCTCCCTATGCTTATTCTTGACCAATTAGGGTTTTTAACCAATTTTGTGCATCCAATAAGTTCATTTGTGTCATTGGATGAACATTTAGGTCATTTTCGTCCTCCCTAGTCTTATTCTTGTCCAATTAGGGTTTTTATGCAATCTTGTGCATCCAATAGGTGTGTTTGTGTCATTGGAGGAACATTTAGGTCATTTTCATCCTCCCTAGTCTTATTCTTGTCCAATTAGGGTTTTTATGCAATCTTGTGCATCCAATAGGTGTGTTTGTGTCATTGGACGAACATTTAGGTCATTTTCGTCCTCCTTAGGCTTATTCTTGTCCAATTACGGTTTTTAACCAATCTTGTGCATCCAATAAGTTCATTTGTGTCATTGGATGAACATTTAGGTCATTTTCGTCCTCCCTAGTCTTATTCTTGTCCAATTAGGGTTTTAAGCAATCTTGTGCATCCAATATGTGTGTTTGTGTCATTGGACGAACATTTAGGTCATTTTCGTCCTCCCTATGCTTATTCTTGTCTAATTAGGGTTTTTAACAAATCTTGTGCATCCAATAAGTTCATTTGTGTCTTTCGATGATAATTTAGTTCATTTTCGTCCTCCCTAGTCTTATTCTTGTCCAATTAGGGTTTTTATGCAATCTTGTGCATCCAATAGGTGTGTTTGTGTCATTGGACGAACATTTAGGTCATTTTCGTCCTCCCTAGGCTTATTCTTGTCCAATTAGGGTTTTTAACCAATCTTGTGTATCTAATAAGTTCATTTGTGTCATTGGATGAACATTTAGGTCATTTTCGTCCTCCCTAGTCTTATTCTTGTCCAATTAGGGTTTTTATGCAATCTTGTGCATCCAATAGGTGTGTTTGTGTCATTGGATGAACATTTAGGTCATTTTCGTCCTCCCTAGTCTTATTCTTGTCCAATTAGGGTTTTTATGCAATCTTGTGCATCCAATAGGTGTGTTTGTGTCATTGGACGAACATTTAGGTCATTTTCGTCCTCCCTAGGCTTATTTTTGTCCGATTAGGGTTTTTAGGCAATCATGTGCATCCAATAGGTGTGTTTGTGTCATTGGACAAATATTTATGTCATTTTCGTCCTCCCTAGGCTTATTCTTGTCCAATTAGGGTTTTAACCAACCTTGTGCATTCGATAAGTTCATTTGTGTCATTGGTTGAACATTTAGGTCATTTTCGTCCTCCCTAGGTTTATTCTTGTCCAATTAGGGTTTTTAACCAACCTTGTGCATCCAATAAGTTCATTTGTGTCATTGGTGGAACATTTAGGTCATTTACGTCCTCCCTAGTCTTATTCTTGTCCAATTAGGGTTTTTATGCAATCTTGTGCATCCAATAGGTGTGTTTGTGTCATTGGACGAACATTTAGGTCATTTTCGTCCTCCCTAGGCTTATTCTTGTCCAATTAGGGTTTTTAACCAATCTTGTGCATCCAATAAGTTCATTTGTGTCATTGGATGGACATTTAGGTCATTTTCGTCATCCCTAGTCTTATTCTTGTCCAATTAGGGTTTTTATGCAATCTTGTGCATCCAATAGGTGTGTTTGTGTCATTGGACGAACATTTAGGTCATTTTCGTCCTCCCTAGGCTTATTCTTGTCCAATTAGGGTTTTTAACCAATCTTGTGCATCCAATAAGTTCATTTGTGTCATTGGATGAACATTTAGGTCATTTTCGTCCTCCCTAGTCTTATTCTTGTCCAATTAGGGTTTTAAGCAATCTTGTGCATCCAATATGTGGGTTTGTGTCATTGGATGAACGTTTAGGTCATTTTCGTCCTCTCTATGCTTATTCTTGTCCAATTAGGGTTTTTAACCAATCTTGTGCATCCAATAAGTTCATTTGTGTCATTGGACGAACATTTAGGTCATTTTCGTCCTTCCTAGTCTTATTCTTGTCCAATTAGGGTTTTTATGCAATCTTGTGCATCCAATAGGTGTGTTTGTGTCATTGGACGAACATTTAGGTCATTTTCGTCCTCCCTAGGCTTATTCTTGTCCAATTAGGGTTTTTAACCAATCTTGTGCATCCAATAAGTTCATTTGTGTCATTGGATGAACATTTAGGTCATTTTCGTCCTCCCTAGTCTTATTCTTGTCCAATTAGGGTTTTTATGCAATCTTGTGCATCCAATAGGTGTGTTTGTGTCATTGGACGAACATTTAGGTCATTTTCGCCCTCCCTAGGCTTATTCTTGTCCAATTAGGGTTTTTAACCAATCTTGTGCTTCCAATAAGTTCATTTGTGTCATTGGATGAACATTTAGGTCATTTTCGTCCTCCCTAGGCTTATTCTTGTCCAATTAGGGTTTTTAACCAATCTTGTGCATCCAATAAGTTCACTTGTGTCATTGGATGAACATTTAGGTCATTTTCGTCCTCCCTAGTCTTATTCTTGTCCAATTAGGGTTTTAAGCAATCATGTGCATCCAATATGTGTGTTTGTGTCATTGGACGAACATTTAGGTCATTTTCGTCCTCCCTATGCTTATTCTTGTCCAATTAGGGTTTTTAACCAATCTTGTGCATCCAATAAGTTCATTTGTGTCATTGGATGAACATTTAGGTCATTTTCGTCTTCCCTAGGATTATTCTTGTCCAATTAGGGTTTTTAACCAATCTTGTGCATCCAATAGGTGTGTTTGTGTCATTGGATAAACATTTAGGTCATTTTCATCCTCCCTAGTCTTATTCTTGTCCAATTAGGGTTTTAATGTAATCTTGTGCATCCAATAGGTGTGTTTGTGTCATTGGACGAACATTTAGGTCATTTCGCCCTCCCTAGGCATATTATTGTCCAATTAGGGTTTTTAACCAATCTTGTGCATCCAATAAGTTCATTTGTGTCATTGGATGAACATTTAGGTCATTTTCGTCCTCCCTAGGCTTATTCTTGTCCAATTAGGG
>JBBPBR010000344.1:89689-128701 GCA_037974775.1 Cicer pinnatifidum
GTCCAATTAGGGTTTTTATGCAATCTTGTGCATCCAATAGGTGTGTTTATGTCATTGGATGAACATTTAGGTCATTTTAGTCCTCCCTAGGCTTATTCTTGTCCAATTAGGGTTTTCAACCAATCTTGTGCATCCAATAAGTTCATTTGTGTCATTGGATGAACATTTAGGTCATTTGTGTCATTGGACGAACGTTTAGGTCATTTTCGTCCTCCCTAGGCTTATTCTTGTCCAATTAGGGTTTTTAACCAATCTTGTGCATCCAATAAGTTCATTTGTGTCATTGGGTGAACATTTAGGTCATTTTCGTCCTCCCTAGGCTTATTCTTGTCCAATTAGGGTTTTTAACCAATCTTGTGCATCCAATAAGTTCATTTGTGTCATTAGATGAACATTTAGGTCATTTTCATCCTCCCTAGGCTTATTCTTGTCCAATTAGGGTTTTCAACCAATCTTGTGCATCCAATAAGTTCATTTGTGTCATTGGATGAACATTTAGGTCATTTGCGTCCTCCCTAGTCTTATACTTGTCCAATTAGGGTTTTTTTATGCAATCTTGTGCATCCAATAGGTGTGTTTGTGTCATTGGAGGAACATTTAGGTCATTTTCGTCCTCCCTAGTCTTATTCTTGTCCAATTAGGGTTTTTATGCAATCTTGTGCATCCAATAGGTGTGTTTGTGTCATTGGATGAACATTTAGCTCATTTTCTTCCTCCCGAGTCTTATTCTTGTCCAATTAGGGTTTTAAGCAATCTTGTGGATCCAATAGGTGTGTTTGTGTCATTGGAGGAACATTTAGGTCATTTTCATCCTCCCTAGTCTTATTCTTGTCAAATTAGGGTTTTTAACCAATCTTGTGCATACAATAGGTGTGTTTGTGTCATTGGAGGAACATTTAGGTCATTTTCGTCCTCCCTAGTCTTATTCTTGTCCAATTAGGGTTTTTAACCAATCTTGTGCATACAATAAGTTCATTTGTGTCATTGGAGGAACATTTAGGTCATTTACGTCCTCCCTAGTCTTATTCTTGTCCAATTAGGGTTTTTATGCAATCTTAATCTTGTGCATCCAATAGGTGTGTTTGTGTCATTGGAGGAACATTTAGGTCATTTTCGTCCTCCCTTGTCTTATTCTTGTCCAATTAGGGTTTTTAACCAATCTTGTGCATCCAATAAGTTCATTTGTGTCATTGGATGAACATTTAGGTCATTTTCGTCCTCCCTAGTCTTATTCTTGTCCAATTAGGGTTTTTTATGCAATCTGGTGCATCCGATAGGTGTGTTTGTGTCATTGGAGGAACATTTAGGTCATTTTCGTCCTCCCTAGTCTTATTCTTGTCCAATTAGGGTTTTTATGCAATCTTGTGCATCCAATAGGTGTGTTTGTGTCATTGGACGAACATTTAGGTCATTTTCGTCCTCCCTAGGCTTATTCTTGTCCAATTAGGGTTTTTAACCAATCTTGTGCATCCAATAAGTTCATTTGTGTCATTGGATGAACATTTAGGTCATTTTCGTCCTCCGAAAGTCTTATTCTTGTCCAATTAGGGTTTTTATGCAATCTTGTGCATCCAATAGGTGTGTTTGTGTCATTGGAGGAACATTTAGGTCATTTTCGTCCTCCCTAGTCTTATTCTTGTCCAATTAGGGTTTTTATGCAATCTTGTGCATCCAATAGGTGTGTTTGTGTCATTGGACAAACATTTAGGTCATATTCGTCCTCCCTAGGCTTATTCTTGTCCAATTAGGGTTTTTAACCAATCTTGTGCATCCAATAGGTGTGTTTGTGTCATTGGAGGAACATTTAGGTCATTTTCGTCCTCCCTAGTCTTATTCTTGTCCAATTAGGGTTTTATGCAATCTTGTGCATCCAATAGGTGTGTTTGTGTCATTGGACGAACATTTAGGTCATTTTCGTCCTCCCTAGGCTGATTCTTGTCCAATTAGGGTTTTTAACCAATCTTGTGCATCCAATAAGTTCATTTGTGTCATTGGATGAACATTTAGGTCATTTTCGTCCTCCCTAGGCTTATTCTTGTCCAATTAGGGTTTTTAACCAATCTTGTGCATCCAATAAGTTCATTTGTGTCATTGGATGAACATTTAGGTTATTTTCGTCCTCCCTAGTCTTATTCTTGTCGAATTAGGGTTTTTATGCAATCTTGTGCATCCAATAGGTGTGTTTGTGTCATTGGAGGAACATTTAGGTCATTTTGGTCCTCCCTAGTTTTAATCTTATCCAATTAGGGTTTTTATGCAATCTTGTGCATCCAATAGGTGTGTTTGTGTCATTGGACGAACATTTAGGTCATTTTCGTCCTCCCTAGGCTTATTCTTGTCCAATTAGGGTTTTTAACCAATCTTGTGCATCCAATAAGTTCATTTGTGTCATTGGATGAACATTTAGGTCATTTTCGTCCTCCCTAGTCTTATTCTTGTCCAATTAGGGTTTTAAGCAATCTTGTGCATCCAATATGTGGGTTTGTGTCATTGGATGAACGTTTAGGTCATTTTCGTCCTCTCTATGCTTATTCTTGTCCAATTAGGGTTTTTAACCAATCTTGTGCATCCAATAAGTTCATTTGTGTCATTGGACGAACATTTAGGTCATTTTCGTCCTTCCTAGTCTTATTCTTGTCCAATTAGGGTTTTTATGCAATCTTGTGCATCCAATAGGTGTGTTTGTGTCATTGGACGAACATTTAGGTCATTTTCGTCCTCCCTAGGCTTATTCTTGTCCAATTAGGGTTTTTAACCAATCTTGTGCATCCAATAAGTTCATTTGTGTCATTGGATGAACATTTAGGTCATTTTCGTCCTCCCTAGTCTTATTCTTGTCCAATTAGGGTTTTAAGCAATCTTGTGGATCCAATAAGTTCATTTGTGTTATTGGATGAACATTTAGGTCATTTTCGTCCTCCCTAGTCTTATTCTTGTCGAATTAGGGTTTTTATGCAATCTTGTGCATCCAATAGGTGTGTTTGTGTCATTGGAGGAACATTTAGGTCATTTTCGTCCTCCCTAGTCTTATTCTTGTCTAATTAGGGTTTTTATGCAATCTTGTGCATCCAATAGGTGTGTTTGTGTCATTGGACGAACATTTAGGTCATTTTCGTCCTCCCTAGGCTTATTCTTGTCCAATTAGGGTTTTTAACCAATCTTGTGCATCCAATAAGTTCATTTGTGTCATTGGATGAACATTTAGGTCATTTTTTTCCTCCCTAGGCTTATTCTTGTCTAATTAGGGTTTTTAACCAATTTTGTGCATCCAATAAGTTCATTTGTGTCATTGGATGAACATTTAGGTCATTTTCGTCCTCCCTAGTCTTATTCTTGTCCAATTAAGGTTTTAAGCAATCTTGTGCATCCAATATGTGTGTTTGTGTCATTGGATGAACATTTAGGTCATTTTCGTCCTCCCTATGCTTATTCTTGTCCAATTAGGGTTTTTAACCAATCTTGTGCTTACAATAAGTTCATTTGTGTCATTGGATGAACATTTAGGACATTTTCGTCCTCCCTAGGCTTATTCTTGTCCAATTAGGGTTTTTATGCAATCTTGTGCATCCAATAGGTGTGTTTGTGTCATTGGACGAACATTTAGGTCATTTTCGTCCTCCCTAGGCTTATTCTTGTCCAATTAGGGTTTTTAACCAATCTTGTGCATCCAATAAGTTCATTTGTGTCATTGGATGAACATTTAGGTCATTTTCGTCCTCCCTAGGCTTATTCTTGTCCAAGTAGGGTTTTTAACCAATCTTTTGCATCCAATAAGTTCATTTGTGTCATTGGATGAACATTTAGGTCATTTTCGTCCTCCCTAGGCTTATTCTTGTCCAATTAGGGTTTTTAACCAATCTTGTGCATCCAATAAGTTCATTTGTGTCATTGGATAACCATTTAGGTCATTTTCGTCCTCCCTAGGCTTATTCTTGTCCAATTAGGGTTTTCAACCAATCTTGTGTATCCAATAAGTTCATTTGTGTCATTGGATGAACATTTAGGTCATTTTCGTCCTCCCTAGGCTTATTCTTGTCCAATTAGGGTTTTTAACCAATCTTGTGCATCCAATAAGTTCATTTGTGTCATTGGATGAACATTTAGGTCATCTTCGTCCTCCCTAGGCTTATTCTTGTCCAATTAGGGTTTTCAACCAATCTTGTGCATCCAATAAGTTCATTTGTGTCATTGGATGAACATTTAGGTCATTTTCGTCCTCCCTAGGCTTATTCTTGTCCAATTAGGGTTTTTAACCAATCTTGTGCATCCAATAAGTTCATTTGTGTCATTGGATGAACATTTAGGTCATTTTCGTCATCCCTAGACTTATTCTTGTCCAATTAGGGTTTTTAACCAATCTTGTGCATCCAATATGTGTGTTTGGGTCATTGGATGAACATTTAGGTAATTTTCGTCCTCCCTAAGCTTATTATTGTCCAATTAGGGTTTTTAACCAATCTTGTGCATCCAATAAGTTCATTTGTGTCATTGGATGAACATTTAGGTCATTTTCGTCCTCCCTAGTCTTATTCTTGTCCAATTAGGGTTTTAAGCAATCTTGTGCATCCAATATGTGTGTTTGTATCATTGGACGAACATTTAGGTCATTTTCACCCCCCTAGGCTTATTCTTGTCCAATTAGGGTTTTTAACCAATCTTGTGCATCCAATAAGTTCATTTGTGTCATTGGATGAACATTTAGGTCATTTTCGTCCTCCCTAGGCTTATTCTTGTCCAATTAGGGTTTTTAACCAATCTTGTGCATCCAATAAGTTCATTTGTGTCATTGGATGAACATTTAGGTCATTTTCGTCCTCCCTAGTCTTATTCTTGTCCAATTAGCATTTCAAGCAATCTTTTGCATCCAATATGTGTGTTTGTGTCATTGGATGAACATTTAGGTCATTTTCGTCCTCCCTAGTCTTATTCTTGTCCAATTAGGGTTTTTATGCAATCTTGTGCATCCAATAGGTGTGTTTCTGTCATTGGACGAACATTTAGGTCATTTTCGTCCTCCCTAGGCTTATTCTTGTCCGATTAGGGTTTTTAACCAATCTTGTGCATTCAATAAGTTCATTTGTGTCATTGGATGAACATTTAGGTCATTTTCGTCCTCCCTAGCCTTATTCTTGTCCAATTAGGGTTTTAAGCAATCTTGTGCATCCAATATGTGGGTTTGTGTCATTGGATGAACGTTTAGGTCATTTTCGTCCTCCCTATGCCTATTCTTGTCCAATTAGGGTTTTTAACCAATCTTGTGCATCCAATAAGTTCATTTGTGTCACTGGATGAACATTAAGGTCATTTTCGTCCTCCCTAGTCTTATTCTTGTCCAATTAGGGTTTTTATGCAATCTTGTGCATCCAATAGGTGTGTTTGTGTCATTGGACGAACATTTAGGTCATTTTCGTCCTCCCTAGGCTTATTCTTGTCCAATTAGGGTTTTTAACCAATCTTGTGCATCCAATAAGTTCATTTGTGTCATTGGATGAACATTTAGGTCATTTTCGTCCTCCCTAGTCTTATTCTTTTCGAATTAGGTTTTATGCAATCTTGTGCATCCAATAAGTTCATTTGTGTCATTGGATGAACATTTAGGTCATTTTCGTCATCCATAGTCTTATTCTTGTCCAATTAGGGTTTTAAGCAATCTTGTGCATCCAATAGGTGTGTTTGTGTCATTGGACGAACATTTAGGTCATTTTCATCCTCCTTAGGCTTATTCTTGTCCAATTAGGGTTTTTAACCAATCTTGTGCATCCAATAAGTTCATTTGTGTCATTGGATGAACATTTAGGTCATTTTCGTCCTCCCTAGTCTTATTCTTGTCCAATTAGGGTTTTAAGCAATCTTGTGCATCCAATATGTGGGTTTGTGTCATTGGATGAACATTTAGGTCATTTTCGTCCTCCCTATGCTTATTCTTGTCCAATTAGGGTTTTTAACCAACCTTGTGCATCCAATAAGTTCATTTGTGTCATTGGATGAACATTTAGGTCATTTTCGTCCTCCCTAGTCTTATTCTTGTCCAATTAGGGTTTTAAGCAATCTTGTGCATCCAATATGTGTGTTTGTGTCATTGGATGAACATTTAGGTCATTTTCGTCCTCCCTATGCTTATTCTTGTCCAATTAGGGTTTTTAACCAATCTTGTGCATCCAATAAGTTCATTTGTGTCATTGGATGAACATTTAGGTCATTTTCGTCCTCCCTAGGCTTATTCTTGTCCGATTAGGGTTTTTATGCAATCTTGTGCATCCAATAGGTGTGTTTGTGTCATTGGACGAACATTTAGGTCATTTTCATCCTACCTGGGCTTATTCTTGTCCAATTAGGGTTTTTATTAAATCTTGTGCATCCAATATGTCTGTTTGTGTCACTAGATGAACATTTAGGTCATTTTCGTCCTCCCTATGCTTGTTCTTGTCCAATTAGGGTTTTTAACCAATCTTGTGCATACAATAAGTTCATTTGTGTCATTGGATGAACATTTAGGTCATTTTCGTCCTCCCTAGGCTTATTCTTGTCCATTTAGGGATTTTATGCAATCTTGTGCATCCAATAGGTGTGTTTGTGTCATTGGACGAACATTTAGGTCATTTTCGTCCTCCCTAGGCTTATTCTTGTCCAATTAGGGTTTTTAACCAATCTTGTGCATCCAATAAGTTCATTTGTGTCATTGGATGAATATTTAGGTCATTTTCATCCTCCCTAGGCTTATTCTTGTCCAATTAGGGTTTTCAACCAATCTTGTGCATCCAATAAGTTCATTTGTGTCATTGGATGAACATTTAGGTCATTTTCGTCCTCCCTAGGCTTATTCTTGTCCAATTAGGGTTTTTAAACAATCTTGTGTATCCAATAAGTTCATTTGTGTCATTGGACGAACATTTAGGTCATTTTCGTCCTCCCTAGGCTTATTCGTGTCCAATTAGGGTTTTTAACCAATCTTCTGCATCCAATAAGTTCATTTGTGTCATTGGATGAACATTTAGGTCATTTTCATCCTCCCTAGGCTTATTCTTGTCCAATTAGGGTTTTCAACCAATCTTGTGCATCCAATAAGTTCATTTGTGTCATTGGATGAACATTTAGGTCATTTTCGTCCTCCCTAGGCTTATTCTTGTCCAATTAGGGTTTTTAACCAATCTTGTGCATCCAATAAGTTCATTTGTGTCATTGGATGATCATTTAGGTCATTTTCATCCTCCCTAGTCTTATTCTTGTCCAATTAGGATTTTTATGCAATCTTGTGCATCCAATAGGTGTGTTTGTGTCATTGGGGGAACATTTAGGTCATTTTCGTCCTCCCTAGTCTTATTCTTGTCCAATTAGGATTTTTATGCAATCTTGTGCTTCCAATAGGTGTGGTTGTGTCATTGGACGAACATTTAGGTCATTTTCGCCCTCCCTAGGCTTATTCTTGTCCAATTAGGGTTTTTAACCAATCTTGTGAATCCAATAAGTTCATTTGTGTCATTGGATGAACATTTAGGTCATTTTCGTCCTCCCTTGGTTTATTCTTGTCCAATTAGGGTTTTTAACCAATCTTGTGCATCCAATAAGTTCATTTGTGTCATTAGACGAACATTTAGGTCATTTTCGTCTTCCCTAGGCTTATTCTTGTCCAATTAGGGTTTTTAACCAATCATGTGCATCCAATAAGTTGCTTTGTGTCATTGGATGAACATTTAGGTCATTTTCGTCCTCCCTAGGCTTATTCTTGTCCAATTAGGGTTTTTAACCAATCTTGTGCAACCAATAAGTTCATTTTTGTCATTAGACGAACATTTAGGTCATTTTCGTCCTCCCTAGGCTTTTTCTTGTCCAATTAGGGTTTTTAACCAATCTTGTGCATCCAATAAGTTCATTTTTGTCATTAGACGAACATTTAGGTCATTTTCGTCCTCCCTAGGCTTATTCATGTCCAATTAGGGTTTTTAACCAATCTTGTGCATCCAATAAGTTCATTTGTGTCATTGGATGAACATTTAGGTCATTTTCCTCCTCCCTAGTCTTATTCTTGTCTAATTAGGGTTTTTAACCAATCTTGTGCATCCAATAAGTTCATTTGTGTCATTGGATGAACATTTAGGTCATTTCGTCCTCCCTAGTCTTACTCTTGTCTAATTAGGGTTTTAAGCAATCATGTGCATCCAATAGGTGTGTTTGTGTCATTGGAGGAACATTTAGGTCATTTTCGTCATCCCTAGTCTTATTCTTGTCCAATTAGGGTTTTTAATCAACCTTGTACGTCCAATAAGTTCATTTGTGTCATTGTCATTTTCGTCCTCCCTAGTCTTATTCTTGTCCAATTAGGGTTTTTATGCAATCTTGTGCATCCAATAGGTGTGTTTGTGTCATTGGACGAACATTTAGGTCATTTTCGTCCTCCCTAGGCTTATTCTTGTCCAATTAGGGTTTTTAACCAATCTTGTGCATCCAATAAGTGCATTTGTGTCATTGGATGAACATTTAGGTCATTTTCGTCCTCCCTAGGCTTATTCTTGTCCAATTAGGGTTTTCAACCAATCTTGTGCATCCAATAAGTTCATTTGTGTCATTGGATGAACATTTAGGTCATTTTCGTTCTTCCTAGGCTTATTCTTGTCCAATTAGGGTTTTTAACCAATCTTGTGCATCCAATAAGTTCATTTGTGTCATTGGATGACCATTTAGGTCATTTTCGTCCTCCCTAGGCTTATTCTTGTCCAATTAGGGTTTTCAACCTATCTTGTGCATCCAATAAGTTCATTTGTGTAATTGGATGAACATTTAGGTCACTTTCGTCCTCCCTAGGCTTATTCTTGTCCAATTAGGGTTTTAAACCAATCTTGTGCATCCAATAAGTTCATTTGTGTCATTGGATGAACATTTAGGTCATTTTCGTCCTCCCTAGTCTTATTCTTGTCCAATTAGGGTTTTAAGCAATCTTGTGCATCCAATATGTGTGTTTGTGTCATTGGACGAACATTTAGGTCATTTTCGTCCTCCCTATGCTTATTCTTGTCAAATTAGGGTTTTTAACCAATCTTGTGCATCCAATAAGTTCATTTGTGTCATTGGATGAACATTTAGGTCATTTTCGTCCTCCCTAGTCTTATTCTTGTCCAATTAGGGTTTTTATGCAATCTTGTGCATCCAATAGGTGTGTTTATGTCATTGGACGAACATTTAGGTCATTTTTGTCCTCCCTAGGCTTATTCTTGTCCAATTAGGGTTTTTAACCAATCTTGTGCATCCAATAAGTTCATTTGTGTCATTGGATGAACATTTAGGTCATTTTCGACCTCCCTAGTCTTATTCTTGTCCAATTAGGGTTTTAAGCAATCTTGTGCATCCAATATGTGTGTTTGTGTCATTGGATGAACATTTAGGTCATTTTCGTCCTCCCTATGCTTATTCTTCTCCAATTAGGGTTTTTAACCATTCTTGTGCATCCAATAAGTTCATTTGTGTCATTGGATGAACATTTAGGTCATTTTCGTCCTCCCTAGTCTTATTCTAGTCCACTTAGGGTTTTTATGCAAACTTGTGCATCCAATAGGTGTGTTTATGTCATTGGATGAACATTTAGGTCATTTTAGTCCTCCCTAGGCTTATTCTTGTCCAATTAGGGTTTTAAACCAATCTTGTGCATCCAATAAGTTCATTTGTGTCATTGGATGAACATTTAGGTCATTTGTGTCATTGGACGAACGTTTAGGTCATTTTCGTCCTCCCTATGCTTATTCTTGTCCAATTAGGGTTTTTAACCAATCTTTTGCATCCAATAAGTTCATTTGTGTCATTCGATGAACATTTAGGTTATTTTCGTCCTCCCTTGTCTTATTCTTGTCCAATTAGGGTTTTAAGCAATCTTGTGCATCCAATATGTGTGTTTGTGTCATTGAATGAACATTTAGGTCATTTTCGTCCTCCCTATGCTTATTCTTGTCCAATTAGGGTTTTTAACCAATCTTGTGCATACAATAAGTACATTTGTGTCATTGGATGAACATTTAGGTAATTTTCGTCCTCCCTAGTCTTATTCTTGTCCAATTAGGGATTTTATGCAATCTTGTGCATCCAATAGGTGTGTTTGTGTCATTGGACGAACATTTAGGTCATTTTCGTCCTCCCTAGGCTTATTCTTGTCCAATTAGGGTTTTTAACCAATCTTGTGCATCCAATAAGTTCATTTGTGTCATTGGATGAACATTTAGGTCATTTTCGCCCTCCCTAGGCTTATTCTTGTCCAATTAGGGTTTTCAACCAATCTTGTGCATCTAATAAGTTCATTTGTGTCATTGGATGAACATTTAGGTCATTTTCGTCTTTCCTAGGCTTATTCTTGTCCAATTAGGGTTTTTAACCAATCTTGTGCATCCAATAAGTTCATTTGTGTCATTGGATGAACATTTAGGTCATTTTCGTCCTCCCTATTCTTATTCTTGTCCAATTAGGGTTTTTTTGCAATCTTGTGCATCCAATAGGTGTGTTTGTGTCATTGGAGGAACATTTAGGTCATTTTCGTCCTCCCTAGTCTTATTCTTGTCCAATTAGGGTTTTTATGCAATCTTGTGCATCCAATAGGTGTGTTTGTGTCATTGGACGAACATTTAGGTCATTTTCGTCCTCCCTAGGCTTATTCTTGTCCAATTAGGGTTTTTAACCAATCTTGTGCATCCAATAAGTTCATTTGTGTCATTGGATGAACTTTTAGGTCATTTTCTTCCTCCCTAGTCTTATTCTTGTCCAATTTAGGGTTTTAAGCAATCTTGTGCATCCAATATGTGGGTTTGTGTCATTGGATGAACGTTTAGGTCATTTTCGTCCTCCCTATGCTTATTCTTGTCCAATTAGGGTTTTTAACCAATCTTGTGCATCCAATAAGTTCATTTGTGTCATTGGATGAACATTTAGGTCATTTTCGTCCTCCCTAGTCTTATTCTTGTCCAATTAGGGTTTTTATGCAATCTTGTGCATCCAATAGGTGTGTTTGTGTCATTGGACGAACATTTAGGTCATTTTCGTCCTCCCTAGGCTTATTCTTGTCCAATTAGGGTTTTTAACCAATCTTGTGCATCCAATAAGTTCATTTGTGTCATTGGATGAACATTTAGGTCATGTTCGTCCTCCTTAGTCTTATTGTTGTCCAATTAGGGTCTTTATGCAATCTTGTGCATCCAATTGGTGTGTTTGTGTCATTGGAGGAACAGTTAGGTCATTTTCGTCCTCCCTAGTCTTATTCTTGTCCAATTAGGATTTTTATGCAATCTTGTGCATCCAATAGGTGTGTTTGTGTCATTGGACGAACATTTAGGTCATTTTCGTCCTCCCTAGGCTTATTCTTGTCCGATTAGGGTTTTTAACCAATCTTGTGCATCCAATAAGTTCATTTGTGTCATTGGATGAACATTTAGGTCATTTTGGTCCTCCCTAGTCTTATTCTTGTCCAATTAGGGTTTTAAGCAATCTTGTGCATCCAATATGTGGTTTTGTGTCATTGGATGAACATTTAGGTCATTTTCGTCCTCCCTATGCTTATTCTTGTCCAATTAGGGTTTTTAACCAATCTTGTGCATCCAATAAGTTCATTTGTGTCATTGGATGAACATTTAGGTCATTTTCTTCCTCCCTACGCTTATTCTTGTCCAATTAGGGTTTTTCACCAATCTTGTGCATCCAATAAGTTCATTTGTGTCATTGGATGAACATTTAGGTCATTTTCGTCCTCCCTAGGCTAATTCTTGTTCAATTAGGGTTTTTAACTAACCTTGTGCATCCAATAAGTTCATTTGTGTCATTGGTTGAACATTTAGGTCATTTTCGTCCTCCCTAGGCTTATTCTTGTCCAATTAGGGTTTTTAACCAACCTTGTGCATCCAATAAGTTCATTTGTGTCATTGGTGGAACATTTAGGTCATTTACGTCCTCCCTAGGCTTATTCTTGTCCAATTAGGGTTTTCAACCAATCTTGTGCATCCAATAAGTTCATTTGTGTCATTGGATGAACATTTAGGTCATTTTCGTCCTCCCTAGTCTTATTCTTGTCCAATTAGGGTTTTAAGCAATCTTGTGCATCCAATATGTGTGTTTGTGTCATTGGATGAACATTTAGGTAATTTTCGTCCTCCCTATGCTTATTCTTGTCCAACTAGGGTTTTTTAACCAATCTTGTGCATACAATAAGTTCATTTGTGTCATTGGATGAACATTTAGGTCATTTTCGTCCTCCCTAGTCTTATTCTTGTCCAATTAGGGTTTTTATGCAATCTTGTGCATCCAATAGGTGTGTTTGTGTCATTGGAGGAACATTTAGGTCATTTTCGTGATCCCTAGGCTTATTCTTGTCCAATTAGGGTTTTTAACCAATCTTGTGCATCCAATAAGTTCATTTGTGTCATTGGATGAACATTTAGGTCATTTTCGTCCTCCCTAGTCTTATTCTTGTCCAATTAGGGTTTTAAGCAATCTTGTGCATCCAATATGTGTGTTTGTGTCATTGGATGAACATTTAGGTCATTTTCGTTCTCCCTATGCTTATTTTTGTCCAATTAGGGTTTTTAACCAATCTTATGCATACAATAAGTTCATTTGTGTCATTGGATGAACATTTAGGTCATTTTCGTCCTCCCTAGTCTTATTCTTGTCCAATTAGGGTTTTTATGCAATCTTGTGCATCCAATAGGTGTGTTTGTGTCATTGGAGGAACATTTAGGTCATTTTCGTGATCCCTAGGCTTATTCTTGTCCAATTAGGGTTTTCAACCAATCTTGTGCATCCAATAAGTTCATTTGTGTCATTGGATGAACATTTAGGTCATTTTCGTCCTCCCTAGTCTTATTCTTGTCCAATTAGGGTTTTAAGCAATCTTGTGCATCCAATATGTGTGTTTGTGTCATTGGATGAACATTTAGGTCATTTTCGTTCTCCCTATGCTTATTCTTGTCCAATTATGGTTTTTAACCAATCTTGTGCATCCAATAAGTTCATTTGTGTCATTGGATGAACATTTAGGTCATTTTCGTCCTCCCTAGTCTTATTCTTGTCGAATTAGGGTTTTTATGCAATCTTGTGCATCCAATAGGTGTGTTTGTGTCATTGGAGGAACATTTAGGTCATTTTCGTCCTCCATAGTTTTATTCTTATCCAATTAGGGTTTTTATGCAATCTTGTGGATCCAATAGGTGTGTTTGTGTCATTGGACGAACATTTAGGTCATTTTCGTCCTCCCTAGGCTTATTCTTGTCCAATTAGGGTTTTTAACCAATCTTGTGCATCCAATAAGTTCATTTGTGTCATTGGATGAACATTTAGGTCATTTTCGTCCTCCCTAGTCTTATTCTTGTCCAATTAGGGTTTTAAGCAATCTTGTGCATCCAATATGTGGGTTTGTGTCATTGGGTGAACATTTAGGTCATTTTCGTCCTCCCTATGCTTATTCTTGTCCAATTAGGGTTTTTAACCAATCTTGTGCATCCAATAAGTTCATTTGTGTCATTGGATGAACATTTAGGTCATTTTCGTCCTCCCGAGGCTTATTCTTGTCCAATTAGGGTTTTTATGCAATCTTGTGCATCCAATAGGTGTGTTTGTGTCATTGGACGAACATTTAGGTCATTTTCGTCCTCCCTAGGCTTATTCTTGTCCAATTAGGGTTTTTAACCAATCTTGTGCATCCAATAAGTTCATTTGTGTCATTGGATGATTATTTAGATCATTTTCGTCCTCCCTAGACTTATTTTTGTCCAATTAGGGTTTTTAACCAATCTTGTGCTTCCAATAAGTTCATTTGTGTCATTGGATGAACATTTAGGTCATTTTCGTCCTCCCTTGGCTTATTCTTGTCCAATTAGGGTTTTTATGCAATCTTGTGCATCCAATAGGTGTGTTTGTGTCATTGGACGAACATTTAGGTCATTTTCGTCCTCCCTAGGCTTATTCTTGTCCAATTAGGGTTTTTAACCAATCTTGTGCATCCAATAAGTTCATTTGTGTCATTGGATGAACATTTAGGTCATTTTCGTCCTCCCTAGTCTTATTCTTGTCCAATTAGGGTTTTAAGCAATCTTGTGCATCCAATATGTGGGTTTGTGTCATTGGATGAACGTTTAGGTCATTTTCGTCCTCTCTATGCTTATTCTTGTCCAATTAGGGTTTTTAACCAATCTTGTGCATCCAATAAGTTCATTTGTGTCATTGGACGAACATTTAGGTCATTTTCGTCCTTCCTAGTCTTATTCTTGTCCAATTAGGGTTTTTATGCAATCTTGTGCATCCAATAGGTGTGTTTGTGTCATTGGACGAACATTTAGGTCATTTTCGTCCTCCCTAGGCTTATTCTTGTCCAATTAGGGTTTTTAACCAATCTTGTGCATCCAATAAGTTCATTTGTGTCATTGGATGAACATTTAGGTCATTTTCGTCCTCCCTAGTCTTATTCTTGTCCAATTAGGGTTTTTAACCAACCTTGTGCATCCAATAAGTTCATTTGTGTCATTGGTGGAACGTTTAGGTCATTTACGTCCTCCCTAGTCTTATTCTTGTCCAATTAGGGTTTTTATGCAATCTTGTGCATCCAATAGGTGTGTTTGTGTCATTGGAGGAACATTTAGGTCATTTTCGTCCTCCCTAGTCTTATTCTTGTCCAATTAGGGTTTTTATGCAATCTTGTGCATCCAATAGGTGTGTTTGTGTCATTGGACGAACATTTAGGTCATTTTCGTCCTCCCTAGGCTTATTCTTGTCCAATTAGGGTTTTTAACCAATCTTGTGCATCCAATAAGTTCATTTGTGTCATTGGATGAACATTTAGGTCATTTTCGTCCTCCCTAGGCTTATTCTTGTCCAATTAGGGTTTTTAACCAATCTTGTGCATCCAATAAGTTCATTTGTGTCATTAGACGAACATTTAGGTCAATTTCGTCCTCCCTAGGCTTATTCTTGTCCAATTAGGGTTTTTATGCAATCTTGTGCATCCAATAGGTGTGTTTGTGTCATTGGACGAACATTTTGGTCATTTTCGTCCTCCCTAGGCTTATTCTTGTCCAATTATGGTTTTTAACCAATCTTGTGCATCCAATAGGTGTGTTTGTGTCATTGGAGGAATTTTTAGGTCATTTTTGTCCTCCCTAGTCTTATTCTTGTCCAATTAGGGTTTTTATGCAATCTTGTGCATCCAATAGGTGTGTTTGTGTCATTGGACGAACATTTAGATCATTTTCGTCCTCCCTAGGCTTATTCTTGTCCAATTAGGGTTTTTAACCAATAATGTGCATCCAATAAGTTCATTTGTGTCATTGGTTGAACATTTAGGTCATTTTCGTCCTCCCTAGGCTTATTCTTGTCCAATTAGGGTTTTTAACCAATCTTGTGCATCCAATAAGTTCATTTGTGTCATTGGGTGAACATTTAGGTCATTTTCGTCCTCCCTAGGCTTATTCTTGTCCAATTAGGGTTTTTAACCAATCTTGTGCATCCAATAAGTGTGTTTGTGTCATTGGATGAACATTTAGGTCATTTTCGTCCTCCCTAGGCTTATTCTTGTCCAATTAGGGTTTTTATGCAATCTTGTGCATCCAATAGGTGTGTTTGTGTCATTGGACGAACATTTAGGTCATTTTCGTCCTCCCTAGTCTTATTCTTGTCCAATTAGGGTTTTTATGCAATCTAGTGAATCCAATAGGTGTGTTTGTGTCATTGGACGAACATTTAGGTCATTTTCGTCCTCCCTAGGCTTATTCTTGTCCAATTAGGGTTTTTAACCAATCTTGTGCATCCAATAAGTTCATTTGTGTCATTGGATGAACATTTAGGTCATTTTAGTCCTCCCTAGACTTATTCTTGTCCAATTAGGGTTTTCAACCAATCTTGTACATCCAATAGGTGTGTTTGTGTCATTGGACGGACATTTAGGTCATTTTCGTCCTCCCTAGGCTTATTCTTGTCCAATTATGGTTTTTAACCAACCTTGTGCATCCAATAAGTTCTTTTGTGTCATTGGTTGAACAATTAGGTCATTTTCGTCCTCCCTAGCCTCATTCTTGTCCAATTAGGGTTTTTAACCAATCTTGTGCATCCAATAAGTTCATTTGTGTCATTGGATGAACATTTAGGTCATTTTCGTCCTCCCTAGGCTTATTCTTGTCCAATTAGGGTTTTTAACCAATCTTGTGCATCCAATAAGTTCATTTGTGTCATTGGATGAACATTTAGGTCATTTTCGTCCTCACTAGGCTTATTCTTGTCCAATTAGGGTTTTTAACCAATCTTGTGCATCCAATATGTTCATTTGTGTCATTGGATGAACATTTAGGTCATTTTCGTCCTCCCTAGTCTTATTCTTGTCCAATTAGGGTTTTTATGCAATCTTGTGCATCCAATAGGTGTGTTTGTGTCATTGGACGAACATTTATGTCATTTTCGTCCTCCCTAGGGTTATTCTTGTCCGATTAGGGTTTTTAACCAATCTTGTGCATTCAATAAGTTCATTTGTGTCATTGGATGAACATTTAGGTCATTTTCGTCCTCCCTAGGCTTATTCTTGTCCAATTAGGGTTTTTAACCAATCTTGTGCATTCAATAAATTCATTTGTGTCATTGGATGAACATTTAGGTCATTTTCGTCCTCCCTAGGCTTATTCTTGTCCTATTAGGGTTTTTATGCAATCTTGTGCATCCAATAGGTGTGTTTGTGTCATTGGACGAACATTTAGGTCATTTTCGTCCTCCCTAGGCTTATTCTTGTCCAATTAGGGTTTTTAACCAATCTTGTGCATCCAATAAGTTCATTTGTGTCATTGGATGATTATTTAGGTCATTTTCGTCCTCCCTAGGCTTATTTTTGTCCAATTAGGGTTTTTAACCAATCTTGTGCTTCCAATAAGTTCATTTGTGTAATTGGATGAACATTTAGGTCATTTTTGTCCTCCCTAGGCTTATTCTTGTCCAATTAGGGTTTTTATGCAATCTTGTGCATCCAATAGGTGTGTTTGTGTCATTGGACGAACATTTAGGTCATTTTCGTCCTCCCTAGGCTTATTCTTGTCCAATTAGGGTTTTTAACCAATCTTGTGCATCCAATAAGTTCATTTGTGTCATTGGATGAACATTTAGGTCATTTTCGTCCTCCCTAGTCTTATTCTTGTCCAATTAGGGTTTTAAGCAATCTTGTGCATCCAATATGTGGGTTTGTGTCATTGGATGAACGTTTAGGTCATTTTCGTCCTCCATATGCTTATTCTTGTCCAATTAGGGTTTTTAACCAATCTTGTGCATCCAATACGTTCATTTGTGTCATTGGATGAACATTTAGGTCATTTTCGTCCTCCCTAGTCTTATTCTTGTCCAATTAGGGTTTTTATGCAATCTTGTGCATCCAATAGGTGTGTTTGTGTCATTGGACGAACATTTTGGTCATTTTCGTCCTCCCTAGGCTTATTCTTGTCCAATTAGGGTTTTTAACCAATCTTGTGCATCCAATAAGTGTGTTTGTGTCATTGGCGCAACATTTAGGTCATTTTCGTCCTCCCTAGTCTTATTCTTGTCCAATTAGGGTTTTTATGCAATCTTGTGCATCCAATAGGTGTGTTTGTGTCATTGGACGAACATTTAGGTCATTTTCGTCCTCCCTAGGCTTATTCTTGTCCAATTAGGGTTTTTAACCAATCTTGTGCATCCAATAAGTTCATTTGTGTCATTGGATGAACATTTAGGTCATTTTCGTCCTCCCTAGGCTTATTCTTGTCCAATTAGGGTTTTTAACCAATCTTGTGCATCCAATAAGTTCATTTGTGTCATTGGATGAACATTTAGGTCATTTTCGTCCTCCCTAGTCTTATTCTTGTCGAATTAGGGTTTTATGCAATCTAGTGCATCCAATAGGTGTGTTTGTGTCATTGGAGGAACATTTAGGTCATTTTGGTCCTCCCTAGTTTTATTCTTATCCAATTAGGGTTTTTATGCAATCTTGTGCATCCAATAGGTGTGTTTGTGTCATTGGACGAACATTTAGGTCATTTTCGTCCTCCCTAGGCTTATTCTTGTCCAATTAGGGTTTTTAACCAATCTTGTGCATCCAATAAGTTCATTTGTGTCATTGGATGAACATTTAGGTCATTTTCGTCCTCCCTAGGCTTATTCTTGTCCAATTAGGGTTTTTAACCAATCTTGTGCATCCAATAAGTTCATTTGTGTCATTGGATGAACATTTAGGTCATTTTCGTCATCCCTAGACTTATTCTTGTCCAATTAGGGTTTTTAACCAATCTTGTGCATCCAATATGTGTGTTTGTGTCATTGGATGAACATTTAGGTAATTTTCGTCCTCCCTAAGCTTATTATTGTCCAATTAGGGTTTTTAACCAATCTTGTGCATCCAATAAGTTCATTTGTGTCATTGGATGAACATTTAGGTCATTTTCGTCCTCCCTAGTCTTATTCTTGTCCAATTAGGGTTTTAAGCAATCTTGTGCATCCAAAATGTGTGTTTGTGTCATTGGATGAACATTTAGGTCATTTTCATCATCCCTAGGCTTATTCTTGTCCAATTAGGGTTTTTAACCAATCTTGTGCATCCAATAGGTGTGTTTGTGTCATTGCAGGAACATTTAGGTCATTTTCGTCCTCCCTAGTCTTATTCTTGTCCAATTAGGGATTTTATGCAATCTTGTGCATCCAATAAGTGTGTTTGTGTCATTGGACGAACATTTAGGTCATTTTTGTCCTCCCTAGGCTTATTCTTGTCCAATTAGGGTTTTTAACCAATCTTGTGCATCCAATAAGTTCATTTGTGTCATTGGACGAACATTTAGGTCATTTTCGTCATCCCTAGTCTTATTCTTGTCCAATTAGGGTTTTTAACCAATCTTGTGCATCCAATACGTGTGTTTGTGTCATTGGAGGAACATTTAGGTCATTTTCGTCCTCCCTAGTCTTATTCTTGTCCAATTAGGGATTTTATGCAATCTTGTGCATCCAATAGGTGTGTTTGCGTCATTGGACGAACATTTAGGTCATTTTCGTCCTCCCTAGTCTTATTCTTGTCCAATTAGGGATTTTATGCAATCTTGTGCATCCAATAGGTGTGTTTGTGTCATTGGACGAACATTTAGGTCATTTTCGTCCTCCCTAGGCTTATTCTTGTCCAATTAGTGTTTTTAACCAATCTTGTGCATCCAATAAGTTCATTTTTGTCAATGGACGAACATTTAGGTCATTTTCGTCATCCCTAGGCTTATTGTTGGCCAATTAGGGTTTTTAACCAATCTTGTGCATCCAATATGTGTGTTTGTGTCATTTGATGAACATTTAGGTAATTTTCGTCCTCCCTATGCTTATTCTTGTCCAATTAGGGTTTTTAACCAATCTTGTGCATCCAATAAGTTCATTTGTGTCATTGGATGAACATTTAGGTCATTTTCGTCCTCCCTAGTCTTATTCTTGTCCAATTAGGGTTTTAAGCAATCTTGTGCATCCAATATGTGTGTTTGTGTCATTGGATGAACATTTAGGTTATTTTCGTCCTCCCTATGCTTATTCTTGTCCAATTAGGGTTTTTAACTAATCTTGTGCATACAATAAGTTCATTTGTGTCATTGGATGAACATTTAGGTAATTTTCGTCCTCCCTAGTCTTATTCTTGTCCAATTATGGATTTTATGCAATCTTGTGCATCCAATAGGTGTGTTTGTGTCATTGGAGGAACATTTAGGTCATTTTCGTCCTCCCTAGTCTTATTCTTCTCCAATTAGGGTTTTTATACAATATTGTGCATCCAATAGGTGTGCTTGTGTCATTGGACGAACATTTAGGTCATTTTCGTCCTCCCTAGGCTTATTCTTGTCCAATTTGGGTTTTTAACCAATCTTGTGCATACAATAAGTTCATTTGTGTCATTGGATGAACATTTAGGTAATTTTCGTCCTCCCTAGTCTTATTCTTGTCCAATTAGGGATTTTATGCAATCTTGTGCATCCAATAGGTGTGTTTGTGTCATTGGACGAACATTTAGGTCATTTTCGTCCTCCCTAGGCTTATTCTTGTCCAATTAGGGTTTTTAACCAATCTTGTGCATCCAATAGGTGTGTTTGTGTCGTTGGAGGAACATTTAGGTCATTTTCGTCCTCCCTATGCTTATTCTTGTCTAATTAGGGTTTTTAACCAATCTTGTGCATACAATAAGTTCATTTGTGTCATTGGATGAACATTTTGGTAATTTTCGTCCTCCCTAGTCTTATTCATGTCCAATTAGGGATTTTATGCAATCTTGTGCATCCAATAGGTGTGTTTGTGTCATTGGACGAACATTTAGGTCATTTTCGTCCTCCCTAGGCTTATTCTTGTCAAATTAGGGTTTTTAACCAATCTTTTGCATACAATAAGTTCATTTGTGTCATTGGATGAACATTTAGGTCATTTTCGTCCTCCCTAGTCTTATTCTTGTCCAATTAGGGATTTTATGCAATCTTGTGCATCCAATAGGTGTGTTTGTGTCATTGGACGAACATTTAGGTCATTTTCGTCCTCCCTAGACTTATTCTTGTCCAATTAGGGGTTTTAACTAATCTTGTGCATCCAATAGGTGTGTTTGTGTCATTGGAGGAACATTTAGGTCATTTTCGTCCTCCCTAGGCTTATTCTTGTCCAATTAGGGATTTTATGCAATCTTGTGCATCCAATAGGTGTGTTTGTGTCATTGGACGAACATTTAGGTCATTTTCGTCCTCCCTAGGCTTATTCTTGTCCAATTAGGGTTTTCAACCAATCTTGTGCATCCAATAAGTTCATTTGTGTCATGGGATGAACATTTAGGTCATTTTCGTCCTCCCTGGGCTTATTCTTGTCCAATTAGGGTTTTTAACCAATCT
This sequence comes from Cicer pinnatifidum, assembly GCA_037974775.1. Lineage (NCBI taxonomy): Eukaryota > Viridiplantae > Streptophyta > Magnoliopsida > Fabales > Fabaceae > Cicer > Cicer pinnatifidum. The sequence continues at coordinate 110,542 of JBBPBR010000344.1, forward strand.
TGTGCATCCAATAAGTTCATTTGTGTCATTGGATGAACATTTAGGTCATTTTCGTCCTCCCTAGTCTTATTCTTGTCCAATTAGGGTTTTAAGCAATCTTGTGCATCCAATATATGTGTTTGTGTCATTGGATGAACATTTAGGTCATTTTCGTCCTCCTTGTGCTTATTCTTGTCCAATTAGGGTTTTTAACCAATCTTGTGCATACAATAAGTTCATTTGTGTCATTGGATGAACATTTAGGTCATTTGATGAACATCCAATAGGTGTGTTTGTGTCATTGGAGGAACATTTAGGTCATTTTCGTCCTCCCTAGTCTTATTCTTGTCCAATTAGGGATTTTATGCAATCTTGTGCATCCAATAGGTGTGTTTGTGTCATTGGACGAACATTTAGGTCATTTTCGTCCTCCCTAGGCTTATTCTTGTCAAATTAGGGTTTTGAACCAATCTTTTGCATACAATAAGTTCATTTGTGTCATTGGATGAACATTTAGGTCATTTTCGTCCTCCCTAGTCTTATTCTTGTCCAATTAGGGATTTTATGCAATCTTGTGCATCCAATAGGTGTGTTTGTGTCATTGGACGAACATTTAGGTCATTTTCCTCCTCCCTAGGCTTATTCTTGTCCAATTAGGGGTTTTAACCAATCTTGTGCATCCAATAGGTGTGTTTGTGTCATTGGAGGAACATTTAGGTCATTTTCGTCCTCCCTAGTCTTATTCTTGTCCAATTAGGGATTTTATGCAATCTTGTGCATCCAATAGGTGTGTTTGTGTCATTGGACGAACATTTAGGTCATTTTCGTTCTCCCTAGGATTATTCTTGTCCAATTAGTGTTTTTAACCAATCTTGTGCATCCAATAAGTTCATTTGTGTCATTGGACGAACATTTAGGTCATTTTCGTCATCCCTAGTCTTATTCTTGTCCAATTAGGGATTTTATGCAATCTTGTGCATCCAATAGGTGTGTTTGTGTCATTGGACGAGCATTTAGGTCATTTTCGTCCTCCCTAGGCTTATTCTTGTCCAATTAGGGTTTTGAACCAATCTTTTGCATACAATAAGTTCATTTGTGTCATTGGATGAACATTTAGGTCATTTTCGTCCTCCCTAGTCTTATTCTTGTCCAATTAGGGATTTTATGCAATCTTGTGCATCCAATAGGTGTGTTTGTGTCATTGGACGAACATTTAGGTCATTTTCGTCCTCCCTAGGCTTATTCTTGTCCAATTATGGTTTTTAACCAATCTTGTGCATCCAATAAGTTCATTTGTGTCATTGGATGAACATTTAGGTAATTTTCGTCCTCCCTAGTCTTATTCTTGTCCAATTAGGGATTTTATGCAATCTTGTGCATCCAATAGGTGTGTTTGTGTCATTGGACGAACATTTAGGTCATTTTCGTCCTCCCTAGACTTATTCTTGTCCAATTAGGGGTTTTAACCAATCTTGTGCATCCAATAGGTGTGTTTGTGTCATTGGAGGAACATTTAGGTCATTTTCGTCCTCCCTAGTCTTATTCTTGTCCAATTAGGGATTTTATGCAATCTTGTGCATCCAATAGGTGTGTTTGTGTCATTGGACGAACATTTAGGTCATTTTCGTCCTCCTAGGCTTATTCTTGTCCAATTAGGGTTTTTAACCAATCTTTTGCATACAATAAGTTCATTTGTGTCATTGGATGAACATTTAGGTCATTTTCGTCCTCCCTAGTCTTATTCTTGTCCAATTAGGGATTTTATGCAATCTTGTGCATCCAATAGGTGTGTTTGTGTCATTGGACGAACATTTAGGTCATTTTCGTCCTCCCTAGACTTATTCTTGTCCAATTAGGGGTTTTAACCAATCTTGTGCATCCAATAGGTGTGTTTGTGTCATTGGAGGAACATTTAGGTCATTTTCGTCCTCCCTAGTCTTATTCTTGTCCAATTAGGTATTTTATGCAATCTTGTGCATCCAATAGGTGTGTTTGTGTCATTGGACGAACATTTAGGTCATTTTCGTCCTCCCTAGGCTTATTCTTGTCCAATTAGGGTTTTTAACCAATCTTGTGCATCCAATAGGTTCATTTGTGTCATTGGATGAACATTTAGGTCATTTTCGTCATCCCTAGTCTTATTCTTGTCCAATTAGGGTTTTAAGCAATCTTGTGCATCCAATAGGTGTGTTTGTGTCATTGGACGAACATTTAGGTCATTATCATCCTCCCTAGTCTTATTCTTGTCCAATTAGGGTTTTTATGCAATCTTGTGCATCCAATAGGTGTGTTTGTGTCATTGGAGGAACATTTACGTCATTTTCGTCCTCCCTAGTCTTATTCTGGTCCAATTAGGGATTTTATGCAATCTTGTGCATCCAATAGGTGTGTTTGTGTCATTGGACGAACATTTAGGTCATTTTCGTCCTCCCTAGGCTTATTCTTGTCCAATTAGGGTTTTTAACCAATCTTGTGCATCCAATAAGTTCATTTGTGTCATTGGATGAACATTTAGGTCATTTTCGTCATCCCTAGTCTTATTCTTGTCCAATTAGGGTTTTAAGCAATCTTGTGCATCCAATAGGTGTGTTTGTGTCATTGGACGAACATTTAGGTCATTATCATCCTCCCTAGTCTTATTCTTGTCCAATTAGGGTTTTTATGCAATCTTGTGCATCCAATAGGTGTGTTTGTGTCATTGGAGGAACATTTACGTCATTTTCGTCCTCCCTAGTCTTATTCTTGTCCAATTAGGGTTTTTATGCAATCTTGTGCATCCAATAGGTGTGTTTGTGTCATTGGACGAACATTTAGGTCATTTTCATCCTCCCTAGGCTTATTCTTGTCCAATTAGGGTTTTTAACCAATCTTGTGCATCCAATAAGTTCATTTGTGTCATTGGATGAACATTTAGGTCATTTTCGTCCTCCCTAGTCTTATTCTTGTCCAATTAGGGTTTTTATGCAATCTTGTGCATCCAATAGGTGTGTTTGTGTCATTGGAGAAACATTTAGGTCAGGGTTTTTTTTGCAATCTTGTACATCCAATAGGTGTGTTTGTGTCATTGGACGAACATTTAGGTCATTTTCGTCCTCCCTAGGCTTATTCTTGTCCAATTAGGGTTTTTAACCAATCTTGTGCATCCAATAAGTTCATTTGTGTCATTGGATGAACATTTAGGTCATTTTCGTCCTCCCTAGTCTTATTCTTGTGCAATTAGCGTTTTAAGCAATCTTGTGCATCCAATATGTGTGTTTGTGTCATTGGATGAACATTTAGGTCATTTGCGTCCTCCCAAGTCTTATTCTTGTCCAATTATGGTTTTTATGCAATCTTGTGCATCCAATAGGTGTGTTTGTGTCATTGGACGAACATTTAGGTCATTTTCGCCCTCCCTAGGCTTATTCTTGTCCAATTAGGGTTTTTAACCAATCTTGTGCATCCAATAAGTTCGTTTGTGTCATTGGATGAACATTTATGTCATTTTCGTCCTCCCTAGGCTTATTCTTGTCCAATTAGGGTTTTTAGCCAATCCTATGCATCCAATAAGTTCATTTGTGTCATTGGAGGAACATTTAGGTCATTTTCGTCCTCCCTAGGCTTATTCTTGTCCAATTAGGGTTTTTAACCAATCTTGTTCATCCAATAAGCTCATTTGTGTCATTGGATGAATATTTAGGTCATTTTCGTTTTCCCTAGGCTTATTCTTGTCCAATTAGGGTTTTTACCCAATCTTGTGCATCCAACAGGTGTGTTTGTGTCATTGGAAAAAAAGTTACGTCATTTTCGTCCTCCCTAGTCTTATTCTTGTCCAATTAGGGTTTTTATGTAATCTTATGCATCCAATAGGTGTGTTTGTGTCATTGGACGAACATTTAGGTCATTTTCGTCCTCCCTAGGCTTATTCTTGTCCAATTAGGGTTTTTAACCAATCTTGTGCATCCAATAAGTTCATTTGTGTCATTGGATGAACATTTATGTCATTTTCGTCCTCCCTAGTTTTATTCTTGTCGAATTAGGATTTTTATGCAATCTTGTGCATCCAATAGGTGTGTTTGTGTCATTGGAGGAACATTTAGGTCATTTTCGTCCTCCCTAGTCTTATTCTTGTCCAATTAGGGTTTTTATGCAATCTTGTGCATCCAATAGGTGTGTTTGTGTCATTGGACGAACATTTAGGTCATTTTCGTCCTCCCTAGGCTTATTCTTGTCTAATTACGGTTTTTAACCAATCTTGTGCATCCAATAAGTGCATTTGTGTCATTGGATGAACATTTAGGTCATTTTCGTCTTACCTAGGCTTATTCTTGTCCAATTAGGGTTTTTAACCAATCTTGTGCATCCAATAAGTTCATTTGTGTCAGTAGACGAACATTTAGGTCATTTTCGTCCTCCCTAGGCTTATTCTTGTCCAATTAGGGTTTTTAACCAATCTTGTGCATCCAATAGGTGTGTTTGTGTCATTGGAGGAACATTTAGGTCATTTTCGTCCTCCCTAGTCTTATTCTTGTCCAATTAGGGATTTTATGCAATCTTGTGCATCCAATAGGTGTGTTTGTGTCATCGGACGAACATTTAGGTCATTTTCGTCCTCCCTAGGCTTATTCTTGTCCAATTAGGGTTTTTAACCAATCTTGTGCATCCATTAAGTTCATTTATGTCATTGGATGAACATTTAGGTCATTTTCGTCCTCGCTCGTCTTATTCTTGTCCAATTAGGGTTTTTATGCAATCTTGTGCATCCAATAGGTGTGTTTGTGTCATTGGACAAACATTTAGGTCATTTTCGTCCTCCCTAGGCTTATTCTTGTCCAATTAGGGTTTTTAACCAATCTTGTGCATCCAATAGGTGTGTTTGTGTCATTGGAGGAACATTTAGGTCATTTTCGTCCTCCCTATGCTTATTCTTGTCCAATTAGGGTTTTTAACCAATCTTGTGCATACAATAAGTTCATTTGTGTCATTGGATGAACATTTTGGTAATTTTCGTCCTCCCTAGTCTTATTCTTGTCCAATTAGGGATTTTATGCAATCTTGTGCATCCAATAGGTGTGTTTGTGTCATTGGACGAACATTTAGGTCCTTTTCGTCCTCCCTAGGCTTATTCTTGTCCAATTAGGGTTTTTAACCAATCTTGTGCATCCAATAGGTGTGTTTGTGTCATTGGAGGAACATTTAGGTCATTTTCGTCCTCCCTATGCTTATTCTTGTCCAATTAGGGTTTTTAACCAATCCTATGCATCCAATAAGTTCATTTGTGTCATTGGATGAACATTTAGGTCATTTTCGTCCTCCCTAGTCTTATTCTTGTCCAATTATGGATTTTATGCAATCTTGTGCATCCAATAGGTGTGTTTGTGTCATTGGAGGAACATTTAGGTCATTTTCGTCCTCCCTAGTCTTATTCTTGTCCAATTAGGGTTTTTATACAATATTGTGCATCCAATAGGTGTGCTTGTGTCATTGGACGAACATTTAGGTCATTTTCGTCCTCCCTAGGCTTATTCTTGTCCAATGTGGGTTTTTAACCAATCTTGTGCATACAATAAGTTCATTTGTGTCATTGGATGAACATTTAGGTAATTTTCGTCCTCCCTAGTCTTATTCTTGTCCAATTAGGGATTTTATGCAATCTTGTGCATCCAATAGGTGTGTTTGTGTCATTGGACGAACATTTAGGTCATTTTCATCCTCCCTAGGCTTATTCTTGTCCAATTAGGGTTTTTAACCAATCTTGTGCATCCAATAGGTGTGTTTGTGTCGTTGGAGGAACATTTAGGTCATTTTCGTCCTCCCTATGCTTATTCTTGTCCAATTAGGGTTTTTAACCAATCTTGTGCATACAATAAGTTCATTTGTGTCATTGGATGAACATTTTGGTAATTTTCGTCCTCCCTAGTCTTATTCATGTCCAATTAGGGATTTTATGCAATCTTGTGCATCCAATAGGTGTGTTTGTGTCATTGGACGAACATTTAGGTCATTTTCGTCCTCCCTAGGCTTATTCTTGTCAAATTAGGGTTTTTAACCAATCTTTTGCATACAATATGTTCATTTGTGTCATTGGATGAACATTTAGGTCATTTTCGTCCTCCCTAGTCTTATTCTTGTCCAATTAGGGATTTTATGCAATCTTGTGCATCCAATAGGTGTGTTTGTGTCATTGGACGAACATTTAGGTCCTTTTCGTCCTCCCTAGGCTTATTCTTGTCCAATTAGGGTTTTTAACCAATCTTGTGCATACAATAAGTTCATTTGTGTCATTGGATGAACATTTTGGTAATTTTCGTCCTCCCTAGTCTTATTCATGTCCAATTAGGGATTTTATGCAATCTTGTGCATCCAATAGGTGTGTTTGTGTCATTGGACGAACATTTAGGTCATTTTCGTCCTCCCTAGGCTTATTCTTGTCAAATTAGGGTTTTTAACCAATCTTTTGCATACAATAAGTTCATTTGTGTCATTGGATGAACATTTAGGTCATTTTCGTCCTCCCTAGTCTTATTCTTGTCCAATTAGGGATTTTATGCAATCTTGTGCATCCAATAGGTGTGTTTGTGTCATTGGACGAACATTTAGGTCATTTTCGTCCTCCCTAGACTTATTCTTGTTCAATTAGGGTTTTTAACCAATCTTGTGCATCCAATAGGTGTGTTTGTGTCATTGGAGGAACATTTAGGTCATTTTCGTCCTCCCTAGTCTTATTCTTGTCCAATTAGGGTTTTTATGCAATCTTGTGCATCCAATAGGCGTGTTTGTCTCATTGGACGAACATTTAGGTCATTTTCGTCCTCCCTAGGCTTATTCTTGGCCAATTAGGGTTTTCAACCAATCTTGTGCATCCAATAAGTTCATTTGTGTCATTGGTGGAACATTTAAGTCATTTACGTCCTCCCTAGTCTTATTCTTGTCCAATTAGGGTTTTTATGCAATCTTTTGCATCCAATAGGTGTGTTTGTGTCATTGGATGAACATTTAGCTCCTTTTCGTCCTCCCTAGTCTTATTCTTGTCCAATTAGGGTTTTTATGCAATCTTGTGCATCCAATAGGTGTGTTTGTGTCATTGGACGAACATTTAGGTCATTTTCGTCCTCCCTAGGCTTATTCTTGTCCAATTAGGGTTTTTAACCAATCTTGTGCATCCAATAAGTTCATTTGTGTCATTGGACTAACATTTAGGTCATTTTCGTCATCCCTAGGATTATTCTTGTCCAATTAGGGTTTTTAACCAATCGTGTGCATCCAATATGTGTGTTTGTGTCATTGGATGAACATTTAGGTAATTTTCGTCCTCCCTATGCTTATTCTTGTCCAATTAGGGTTTTTAACCAATCTTGTGCATCCAATAAGTTCATTTGTGTCATTGGATGAACATTTAGGTCATTTTCGTCCTCCCTAGTCTTATTCTTGTCCAATTAGGGTTTTAAGCAATCTTGTGCATCCAATATGTGTGTTTGTGTCATTGGATGAACATTTAGGTCATTTTCGTCCTCCCTATGCTTATTCTTGTCCAATTAGGGTTTTTAACCAATCTTGTGCATACAATAAGTTCATTTGTGTCATTGGATGAACATTTAGGTCATTTTCGTCCTCCCTAGTCTTATTCTTGTCCAATTAGGGATTTTATGCAATCTTGTGCATCCAATAGGTGTGTTTGTGTCATTGGACGAACATTTAGGTCATTTCCGTCCTCCCTAGGCTTATTCTTGTGCAATTAGGGTTTTTAACCAATCTTGTGCATCCAATAGGTGTGTTTGTGTCATTGGACGAAATTTTAGGTCATTTTCGTCCTCCCTAGGCTTATTCTTGTCCAATTAGGGTTTTTAACCAATCTTGTGCATCCAATAAGTTCATTTGTGTCATTCGATGATCATTTAGGTCATTTTCGTCCTCCCTAGTCTTATTCTTGTCCAATTAGGGTTTTAAGCAATCTTGTGCATCCAATATGTGTGTTTGTGTCATTGGATGAACATTTAGGTAATTTTCGTCCTCCCTATGCTTATTCTTGTCCAATTAGGGTTTTTAACAAATCTTGTGCATACAATAAGTTCATTTGTGTCATTGGATGAACATTTAAGTCACTTTCGTCCTCCCTAGTCTTATTCTTGTCCAATTAGGGTTTTTATGCAATCTTGTGCATCCAATAGGTGTGTTTGTGTCATTGGAGGAACATTTAGGTCATTTTCGTCCTCCCTAGTCTTATTCTTGTCCAATTAGGGTTTTTATGCAATCTTGTGCATCCAATAGGTGTCTTTGTGTCATTCGACGAACATTTAGGTCATTTTCGTCCTCCCTAGGCTTATTCTTGTCCAATTAGGGTTTTTAACCAATCTTGTGCATCCAATAAGTTCATTTGTGTCATTGGATGAACATTTAGGTCATTTTCGTCCTCCCTAGTCTTATTCTTGTCCTATTAGGGTTTTAAGCAATCTTGTGCATCCAATATGTGGGTTTGTGTCATTGGATGAACGTTTAGGTCATTTTCGTCCTCCCTATGCTTATTCTTGTCCAATTAGGGTTTTTAACCAATCTTGTGCATCCAATAAGTTCATTTGTGTCATTGGATGAACATTTAGGCCATTTTCGTCCTCCCTAGTCTTATTCTTGTCCAATTAGGGTTTTTATGCAATCTTGTGCATCCAATAGGTGTGTTTGTGTCATTGGACGAACATTTAGGTCATTTTCGTCCTCCCTAGGCTTATTCTTGTCCAATTAGGGTTTTTAACCAATCTTGTGCATCCAATAGGTGTGTTTGTGTCATTGGAGGTACATTTAGGTCATTTTCGTCCTCCCTATGCTTATTCTTGTCCAATTAGGGTTTTTATGCAATCTTGTGCATCCAATAGGTGTATTTGTGTCATTGGACGAACATTTAGGTCATTTTCGTCGTCCCTAGGCTTATTCTTGTCCAATTATGGTTTTTAACCAACCTTGTGCATCCAATAAGTTCATTTGTGTCATTGGATGAACATTTAGGTCATTTTCGTCCTCCCTAGTCTTATTCTTGTCCAATTAGGGTTTTTATGCAATCTTGTGCATCCAATAGGTGTGTTTGTGTCATTGGACGAACATTTAGGTCATTTTCGTCCTCCCTAGGCTTATTCTTGTCCAATTAGGGTTTTTAACCAATCTTGTGCATCCAATAGGTGTGTTTGTGTCATTGGAGAACGATTTAGGTCATTTTCGTCCTCCCTAGGCTTATTCTTGTCCAATTAGGGTTTTTAACCAATCTTGTGCATCCAATAAGTTCATTTGTGTCATTAGACGAACATTTAGGTCATTTTCGTCCTCCCTAGGCTTATTCTTGTCCAATTAGGGTTTTTAGCCAATCTTGTGCATTCAATAAGTTTAGTTGTGTCATTGGAGGAACATATAGGTCATTTTCGTCCTCCCTAGTCTTATTCTTGTCCTATTAGGGTTTTTATGCAAGCTTGTGCATCCAATAGGTGTGTTTGTGTCATTGGACGAACATTTAGGTCATTTTCGTCCTCCCTAGGCTTATTCTTGTCCAATTAGGGTTTTTAACCAATCTTGTGCATCCAATAGGTGTGTTTGTGTCGTTGGAGGAACATTTAGGTCATTTTCGTCCTCCCTAGTCTTATTCTTGTCCAATTAGGGTTTTTATGCAATCTTGTGCATCCAATAGGTGTGTTTGTGTCATTGGACGAACATTTAGGTCATTTTCTTCCTCCCTAAACTTATTCTTGTCAAATTAGGGTTTTTAACCAATCATGTGCATCCAATAAGTTCATTTGTGTCATTGGATGAACATTTAGGTCATTTTCGTCCTCCCTAGTCTTATTCTTGTCCAATTAGGGTTTTTATGCAATCTTGTGCATCCAATAGGTGTGTTTGTGTCATTACAGGAACATTTAGGTCATTTTCGTCCTCCCTAGTCTTATTCTTGTCCAATTAGGGATTTTATGCAATCTTGTGCATCCAATAGGTGTGTTTGTGTCATTGGACGAACATTTAGGTCATTTTCGTCCTCCCTAGGCTTATTCTTGTCCGATTAGGGTTTTTAACCAATCTTGTGCATCCAATAAGTTCATTTGTGTCATTGGATGAACATTTAGGTCATTTTCGTCCTCCCTAGGCTTATTCTTGTCCAATTAGGGTTTTTAACCAATCTTGTGCATCCAATAAGTTCATTTGTGTCATTGGATGAACATTTAGGTCATTTTCGTCATCCCTAGACTTATTCTTGTCCAATTAGGGTTTTTAACCAATCTTGTGCATCCAATATGTGTGTTTGTGTCATTGGATGAACATTTAGGTAATTTTCGTCCTCCCTAAGCTTATTATTGTCCAATTAGGGTTTTTAACCAATCTTGTGCATCCAATAAGTTCATTTGTGTCATTGGATGAACATTTAGGTCATTTTCGTCCTCCCTAGTCTTATTCTTGTCCAATTAGGGTTTTAAGCAATCTTGTGCATCCAAAATGTGTGTTTGTGTCATTGGATGAACATTTAGGTCATTTTCATCATCCCTAGGCTTATTCTTGTCCAATTAGGGTTTTTAACCAATCTTGTGCATCCAATAGGTGTGTTTGTGTCATTGCAGGAACATTTAGGTCATTTTCGTCCTCCCTAGTCTTATTCTTGTCCAATTAGGGATTTTATGCAATCTTGTGCATCCAATAAGTGTGTTTGTGTCATTGGACGAACATTTAGGTCATTTTTGTCCTCCCTAGGCTTATTCTTGTCCAATTAGGGTTTTTAACCAATCTTGTGCATCCAATAAGTTCATTTGTGTCATTGGACGAACATTTAGGTCATTTTCGTCATCCCTAGTCTTATTCTTGTCCAATTAGGGTTTTAAGCAATCTTGTGCATCCAATATGTATGTTTGTGTCATTGGATGAATATTTAGGTCATTTTCGTTCTCCCTATGCTTATTCTTGTCCAATTAGGGTTTTTAACCAATCTTGTGCATCCAATAAGTTCATTTGTGTCATTGGATGAACATTTAGGTCATTTTCGTCCTCCCTAGTCTTATTCTTGTCCAATTAGGGTTTTTATGCAATCTTGTGCATCCAATAGGTGTGTTTGTGTCATTGGAGGAACATTTAGGTAATTTTCGTCCTCCCTAGTCTTATTCTTGTCCAATTAGGGATTTTATGCAATCTTGTGCATCCAATAGGTGTGTTTGTGTCATTGGACGAACATTTAGGTCATTTTCGTCCTCCCTAGGCTTATTCTTGTCCAATTAGGGTTTTTAACCAATCTTTTGCATACAATAAGTTCATTTGTGTCATTGGATGAACATTTAGGTCATTTTCGTCCTCCCTAGTCTTATTCTTGTCCAATTAGGGATTTTATGCAATCTTGTGCATCCAATAGGTGTGTTTGTGTCATTGGACGAACATTTAGGTCATTTTCGTCCTCCCTAGACTTATTCTTGTCCAATTAGGGGTTTTAACCAATCTTGTGCATCCAATAGGTGTGTTTGTGTCATTGGAGGAACATTTAGGTCATTTTCGTCCTCCCTAGTCTTATTCTTGTCCAATTAGGTATTTTATGCAATCTTGTGCATCCAATAGGTGTGTTTGTGTCATTGGACGAACATTTAGGTCATTTTCGTCCTCCCTAGGCTTATTCTTGTCCAATTAGTGTTTTTAACCAATCTTGTGCATCCAATAAGTTCATTTGTTTCATTGGACGAACATTTAGGTCATTTTCGTCATCCCTAGGCTTATTCTTGTCCAATTAGGGTTTTTAACCCATCTTGTGCATCCAATATGTGTGTTTGTGCCATTTGATGAACATTTAGGTAATTTTCGTCCTCCCTATGCTTATTCCTGTCCAATTAGGGTTTTTAACCAATCTTGTGCATCCAATATGTGTGTTTGTGTCATTGGATGAACATTTAGGTCATTTTCGTCCTCCCTATGCTTATTCTTGTCCAATTAGGGTTTTTAACCAATCTTGTGCATACAATAAGTTCATTTGTGTCATTGGATGAACATTTAGGTAATTTTCGTCCTCCCTAGTCTTATTCTTTTCCAATTAGGGATTTTATGCAATCTTGTGCATCCAATAGGTGTGTTTGTGTCATTGGACGAACATTTAGGTCATTTTCGTCCTCCCTAGTCTTATTCTTGTCCAATTAGGGATTTTATGCAATCTTGTGCATCCAATAGGTGTGTTTGTGTCATTGGACGAACATTTAGGTCATTTTCGTCCTCCCTAGGCTTATTCTTGTCCAATTAGTGTGTTTAACCAATCTTGTGCATCCAATAAGTTCATTTGTGTCATTGGACGAACATTTAGGTCATTTTCGTCATCCCTAGGCTTATTCTTGTCCAATTAGGGTTTTTAACCAATCTTGTGCGTCCAATATGTGTGTTTGTGTCATTTGATGAACATTTAGGTAATTTTCGTCCTCCCTATGCTTATTCTTGTCCAATTAGGGTTTTTAACCAATCTTGTGCATCCAATAAGTTCATTTGTGTCATTGGATGAACATTTAGGTCATTTTCGTCCTCCCTAGTCTTATTCTTGTCCAATTAGGGTTTTAAGCAATCTTGTGCATCCAATATGTGTGTTTGTGTCATTGGATGAACATTTAGGTTATTTTCGTCCTCCCTATGCTTATTCTTGTCCAATTAGGGTTTTTAACCAATCTTGTGCATACAATAAGTTCATTTGTGTCATTGGATCAACATTTAGGTAATTTTCGTCCTCCCTAATCTTATTCTTGTCCAATTAGGGATTTTATGCAATCTTGTGCATCCAATAGGTGTGTTTGTGTCATTGGAGGAACATTTAGGTCATTTTCGTCCTCCCTAGTCTTATTCTTGTCCAATTGGGGTTTTTATGCAATCTTGTGCATCCAATAGGTGTGTTTGTGTCATTGGACGAACATTTAGGTCATTTTCGTCCTCCCTAGGCTTATTCTTGTCCAATTAGGGTTTTTAACCAATCTTGTGCATCCAATAGGTGTGTTTGGGTCATTGGAGGAACATTTAGGTCATTTTCGTCCTCCCAAGTCTTATTCTTGTCCAATTAGGGTTTTTATGCAATCTTGTGCATCCAATAGGTGTGTTTGTGTCATTGGACGAACATTTATGTCATTTTCGTCCTCCCTAGGCTTATTCTTGTCCAATTAGGGTTTTTAACCAACCTTGTGCATCCAATAAGTTCATTTGTGTCATTGGTTGAACATTTAGGTCATTTTCGTCCTCCCTAGGCTTATTCTTGTCCAATTAGGGTTTTTAACCAACCTTGTGCATCCATTAAGTTCATTTGTGTCATTGGAGGATCATTTAGGTCATTTACGTCCTCCCTAGTCTTATTCTTGTCCAATTAGGGTTTTTATGCAATCTTGTGCATCCAATAGGTGTGTTTGTGTCATTGGACGAACATTTAGGTCATTCTCGTCATCCCTAGGCTAATTTTTGTCCAATTAGGGTTTTTAACCAATCTTGTGCATCCAATAAGTTCATTTGTGTCATTGGCTGAACATTTAGGTCATTTTTTTCCTCCCTAGGCTTATTCTTGTCCAATTAGGGTTTTTAACCAATCTTGTGCCTCCAATAAGTTCATTTGTGTCATTGGATGAACATTTAGGTCATTTTCGTCCTCTCTAGTCTTATTCTTGTCCAATTAGGGTTTTAAGCAATCTTGTGCACCCAATATGTGTGTTTGTGTCATTGGATGAACATTTAGGTCATTTTCGTCCTCCCTATGCTTATTCTTGTCCAATTAGGGTTTTTAACCAATCTTGTGCATACAATAAGTTCATTTGTGTCATTGGATGAACATTTATGTCATTTTCGTCCTCCCTAGTCTTATTCTTGTCCAATTAGGGATTTTATGCAATCTTGTGCATCCAATAGGTGTGTTTGTGTCATTGGACGAACATTTAGGTCATTTTCGTCCTCCCTAGACTTATTCTTGTCCAATTAGGGATTTTAACCAATCTTGTGCATCCAATAGGTGTGTTTGTGTTATTGGAGGAACATTTTGGTCATTTTCGTCCTCCCTAGTCTTATTCTTGTCCAATTAGGGTTTTTATGCAATCTTGTGCATCCAATAGGTGTGTTTGTGTCATTGGACGAACATTTAGATCATTTTCGTCCTCCCTAGGCTTATTCTTGTCTAATTAGGGTTTTTAACCAATCTTGTGCATACAATAAGTTCATTTGTGTCATTGGATGAACATTTAGGTCATTTTCGTCCTCCCTAGTCTTATTCTTGTCCAATTAGGGATTTTATGCAATCTTGTGCATCCAATAGGTGTGTTTGTGTCATTGGACGAACATTTAGGTCATTTTCGTCCTCCCTAGACTTATTCTTATCCAATTAGGGGTTTTAACCAATCTTGTGCATCCAATAGGTGTGTTTGTGTCATTGGAGGAACATTTAGGTCATTTTCGTCCTCCCTAGTCTTATTCTTGTCCAATTAGGGATTTTATGCAATCTTGTGCATCCAATAGGTGTGTTTGTGTCATTGGACGAACATTTAGGTCATTTTCGTCCTCCCTAGGCTTATTCTTGTCCAATTAGGGTTTTTAACCAATCTTGTGCATCCAATAAGTTTATTTGTGTCATTGGATGAACATTTAGGTTATTTTCGTCCTCCCTAGGCTTATTCTCTTCCAATTAGGGTTTTCAACCAATCTTGTGCATCCAATAAGTTCATTTGTGTCATTGGATGAACATTTAGGTCATTTTCGTCCTCCCTAGTCTTATTCTTGTCCAATTAGGGTTTTAAGCAATCTTGTGCATCCAATAGGTGTGTTTGTATCATTGGAGGAACATTTAGGTCATTTTCGTCCTCCCTAGTCTTATTCTTGTACAATTAGGGTTTTTATGCAATCTTGTGCATCCAATAGGTGTGTTTGTGTCATTGGACGAACATTTAGGTCATTTTCGTCCTCCCTAGGCTTATTCCTGTCCAATTAGGGTTTTTAACCAATCTTGTGCATCTAATAGGTGTGTTTGTGTCATTGGAGGAACATTTAGGTCATTTTCGTCCTCCCTAGTCTTATTCTTGTCCAATTAGGGATTTTATGCAATCTTGTGCATCCAATAGGTGTGTTTGTGTCATCGGACGAACATTTAGGTCATTTTCGTCCTCCATAGGCTTATTCTTGTCCAATTAGTGTTTTTAACCAATCTTGTGCATCCAATAAGTTCATTTGTGTCATTGGACGAACATTTAGGTCATTTTCGTCATCCCTAGGCTTATTCTTGTCCAATTAGGGTTTTTAACCAATCTTGTGCATTCAATATGTGTGTTTGTGTCATTGGATGAACATTTAGGTAATTTTCGTCCTCCCTATGCTTATTCTTGTCCAATTAGGGTTTTTAACCAATCTTGTGCATCCAATAAGTTCATTTGTGTCATTGGATGAACATTTAGGTCATTTTCGTCCTCCCTAGTCTTATTCTTGTCCAATTAGGGTTTTAAGCAATCTTGTGCATCCAATATGTGTGTTTGTGTCATAGGACGAACATTTAGGTCATTTTCGTCCTCCCTAGGCTTATTCTTGTCCAATTAGGGTTTTTAACCAATCTTGTGCATCCAATAAGTTCATTTGTGTCATTGGATGAACATTTAGGTCATTTTCGTCCTCCCAAGGCTTATTCTTGTCCAATTAGGGTTTTTAATCAACCTTGTGCATCCAATAAGTTCATTTGTGTCATTGGAGGGACATTTAGGTCATTTTCGTCCTCCCTAGTCTTATTCTTGTCCAATTAGGGATTTTATGCAATCTTGTGCATCCAATAGGTGTGTTTGTGTCATTGGACGAACATTTAGGTCATTTTCGTCCTCCCTAGGCTTATTCTTGTCCAATTAGGAGTTTTAACCAATCTTGTGCATCCAATAAGTTCATTTGTGTCATTGGATGAACATTTAGGTCATTTTCGTCCTCCATAGGCTTATTCTTGTCCAATTAGGGGTTTTAGCCAATCTTGTGCAACCAATAAGTTCATTCGTGTCATTGGATGAACCTTTAGGTCATTTTCCTCCTCCCTAGGCTTATTCTTGTCAAATTAGGGTTTTTAACCAATCTTGTGCATCCAATAGGTTCATTTGTTTCATTGGATGAACATTTAAGTCATTTTCGTCCTCCCTAGGCTTATTCTTGTCCAATTAGGGTTTTTATGCAATCTTGTGCATCCAATAGGTGTGTTTGTGTCATTGGACGAACATTTAGGTCATTTTCGTCCTCCCTAGGCTTATTCTTGTCCAATTAGTGTTTTTAACCAATCTTGTGCATCCAATAAGTTCATTTGTGTCATTGGACGAACATTTAGGTCATTTTCGTCATCCCTAGGCTTATTCTTGTCCAATTAGGGTTTTTAACCCATCTTGTGCATCCAATATGTGTGTTTGTGCCATTTGATGAACATTTAGGTAATTTTCGTCCTCCCTATGCTTATTCCTGTCCAATTAGGGTTTTTAACCAATCTTGTGCATCCAATATGTGTGTTTGTGTCATTGGATGAACATTTAGGTCATTTTCGTCCTCCCTATGCTTATTCTTGTCCAATTAGGGTTTTTAACCAATCTTGTGCATACAATAAGTTCATTTGTGTCATTGGCTGAACATTTAGGTAATTTTCGTCCTCCCTAGTCTTATTCTTGTCCAATTAGGGATTTTATGCAATCTTGTGCATCCAATAGGTGTGTTTGTGTCATTGGACGAACATTTAGGTCATTTTCGTCCTCCCTAGTCTTATTCTTGTCCAATTAGGGATTTTATGCAATCTTGTGCATCCAATAGGTGTGTTTGTGTCATTGGACGAACATTTAGGTCATTTTCGTCCTCCCTAGGCTTATTCTTGTCCAATTAGTGTTTTTAACCAATCTTGTGCATCCAATAAGTTCATTTGTGTCATTGGACGAACATTTAGGTCATTTTCGTCATCCCTTGGCTTATTCTTGTCCTATTAGGGTTTTTAACCAATCTTGTGCATCCAATATGTGTGTTTGTGTCATTTGATGAACATTTAGGTAATTTTCGTCCTCCCTATGCTTGTTCTTGTCCAATTAGGGTTTTTAACCAATCTTGTGCATCCAATAAGTTCATTTGTGTCATTAGATGAACATTTAGGTCATTTTCGTCCTCCCTAGTCTTATTCTTGTCCAATTAGGGTTTTAAGCAATCTTGTGCATCCAATATGTGTGTTTGTGTCATTGGATGAACATTTAGGTAATTTTCGTCCTCCCTATGCTTATTCTTGTCCAATTAGGGTTTTTAACTAATCTTGTGCATACAATAAGTTCATTTGTGTCATTGGATGAACATTTAGGTAATTTTCGTCCTCCCTAGTCTTATTCTTGTCCAATTATGGATTTTATGCAATCTTGTGCATCCAATAGGTGTGTTTGTGTCATTGGAGGAACATTTAGGTCATTTTCGTCCTCCCTAGTCTTATTCTTGTCCAATTAGGATTTTTATGCAATATTGTGCATCCAATAGGTGTGTTTGTGTCATTGGACGAACATTTAGGTCATTTTCGTCCTCCCTAGGCTTATTCTTGTCCAATTTGGGTTTTTAACCAATCTTGTGCATTCAATAACTTCATTTGTGTCATTGGATGAACATTTAGGTAATTTTCGTCCTCCCTAGTCTTATTCTTGTCCAATTAGGGATTTTATGCAATCTTGTGCATCCAATAGGTGTGTTTGTGTCATTGGACGAACATTTAGGTCATTTTCGTCCTCCCTAGGCTTGTCCAATTAGGGTTTTAAACCAATCTTGTGCATCCAATAGGTGTGTTTGTGTCATTGGAGGAACATTTAGGTCATTTTCATCCTCCCTAGTCTTATTCTTGTCCAATTAGGGTTTTTATGCAATATTGTGCATCCAATAGGTGTGTTTGTGTCATTGGACGAACATTTAGGTCATTTTCGTCCTCCCTATGCTTATTCTTGTCCAATTAGGGTTTTTAACCAATCTTGTGCATACAATAAGTTCATTTGTGTCATTGGATGAACATTTAGGTAATTTTCGTCCTCCCTAGTCTTATTCTTGTCCAATTAGGGATTTTATGCAATCTTGTGCATCCAATAGGTGTGTTTGTGTCATTGGAGGAACATTTAGGTCATTTTCGTCCTCCCTAGTCTTTTTCTTGTCCAATTAGGGATTTTATGCAATCTTGTGCATCCAATAGGTGTGTTTGTGTCATTGGACGAACATTTAGGTCATTTTCGTCCTCCCT